>BJBW01004796.1:277500-299222 GCA_004320125.1 Scolopax mira
TTTGTGTCGAAAAGCCTGCTTGGAAACGCTCGTGCACAAGTAGAAGTAAAAGGGTGTCTGCAGGCGGAAGGGCATCTCAGGGTGGATTTGGGGATAGTCTGCTTTTCCCCATGCAGCTATAATTTGGGGAAAAACTCTGCATAAGCTCTAAATGCTACTTATTCTGTGGGGTTAGCTATGTGTGAGGAGCGGTGTCACACGCAGCTGGTACCTCTCCACCACCCAGGGTCGGTGGTGTTTGGGAGAAGGTGGTGCTTTGGGGAACTGCTGCAGCTTTATCCTGCAATTCCAGGGGTGCAGCCTGGGTGCTCCCTCGGTGCAGCTTGACTTTGTCACAAGAAAAGACATTAGGTTGCAGTGGTGGCTTATGCTATGGAGGGTATGGCCTCTACAAGCCAATGTCAGGTTACTCACTAGGCCGGTGCCTGTTCGGTAATGGGACATTCAGGAGTGTGTGAGGTGAAAGCATTAGCTGGATGTCTGTCCTGCCAGAAAGCAATGTTAGAAAGGGGAAGTTTTATGTGTTTTAAAGGGGCTTAAGCAGTGCTGAGTCATTAAAAACTGTATAGGAAAGGGGGCTGTCCCTGCTGTCTTGTGGCCCGAGGGGTTAGTGCTGACGCCAAGCCCTGCTTTGTGGTGCCTGCATCCCACTGGCTGCCGCGGTGTGACTGCCGTCCTGGCCCAAACCCAAAGAAAACCTTCTCTTGTTGCTGCTTTGTTCGGTTGCTTTCTCCCTTCAGACCCATGACCTTGGCCAGTCAGCACCGTCCCCAGTGAACATCATCATTGCTTCTGTGGATTTAATGAACTTTCCAGTTCTCTTCTGCACCGAGCTGAGTGATGTTACCTCTTCCCTGAGCCTCGTGCCCTGCTTGCCTGTATTCCTTCGTACATACTCCCTTTACTGACGCTGTCTGGCAGCCTGACGTGCCTACTGACACAGCAAAACAACACCCTGTGAGTTTACCGCACAACTGGAAAACTTGCTTATGAGTAAAAATAATATTTCACCTTCTCTTAGTAGAAACAGGTTTGTAACTTTGCTCTGTCTCATTTGATGTGTTTGTCTCCCTATCCCCCAATAGCTTTGAGCCCTTTGACTAAACTCAGCCAAATTTAATAGATGAGAAGAGCTCTCAAAAATTCCTGTAGGTTTCAGGAGGAGAGGAGAGGTCTCACTGGCGTCCTTACCAAGAGAAAGGCTGCAGCATGACATCTGCCCAAATTGGACACCACCTGGGAGGGAGAAATTATAAATGCCTCTCTCCCCAGGAAAAGCTCACATCCCATTTAGATACCAGAGAATCCAACCCTGAGGAAACAAGGCCTCATTAGTGTAATCGCCCAAGGAACTACTTAATTAAAGGACAACAGAGTTGAGAGCATTGTTATGTAGGCCTTTGTTCCTTATACCTGGTCATTTCCATTGATGTAAAATGTCATCTTTCTGATCTGGTAGCATTTTGCACCCACTTTAGACAACTATTCCTGACCAGCCAAGGAGGTGCAGAGCAGGGAAGAATCAGGCCTTTATTACTGAGGTAATTACAGCCTCACCTAACCATCAGGCGGAGGGTGGACACCTCTATTAGCCAGTGCTCCCACAAAGAGAACAAAGGTTGGCTGGAAAGTGGGAGCCTCCCAGGGAGCATCCCCATGTCCAGCTACACCACTCTCAGGCAGCAGACATGCTGGGGAGGTCATGACCACAGGCTCCCTCTTCACCCAGTCTCCTCCTTGTTTTCCTGGTTTTTAATCCAACTTGACTTAGCGATGCTGGTAAAGACCATGAGATGGGGAGACTCAAAGGAGGAACATGGTACCATAACCCAGGAAATCGGCTCTCAGTAAAAATGCTAATGGAGGTAGGGGGTAGCTTTCAAAGCTTGTCTCAGTAACTAGCCTAATTCTGTTTTCAAAAGCCACTGTTGAGTGCTTTAGAAAATTTTATCCTAAATGCTTGGCTCAACGACCTTAACCAAAGATATATTTTTTTCTATATCTGCTATACGAAAGCTAAATATAAACCAACATTATTGAACAAAATACGAACAAAACCCCTATTGCAGGTCTAGAAAAATCTTTACTCAGAAAATCAAATTATTGGAGACCAGTATCTAAAGTGTCCTTCAGTTTGGATGCCTCTTGTTTTGTGTACAGGATTTGGCATACAAAAAACCACATTATTTCTAACAGCAAATATTTGTTTTCCGTTCTTTTTATCTTCTCCTATTTGCCTTTTGTTCTCCTGCCCTCAGAAAATCGGGACCTGAGTGTCTCCGGATGGGTAGCTAAAGTTGCTTTTGAAAACGTGGATTAGTCTATTTTATCCACACAAGCATGTGCATGTGTGTGTCTGCTCTTTGTCTGAAGAGCGTCTTAATGACTTTTCTGCTGATTGACTGCGGGACCACAGGCAAGTCATAAAGCTAGCCTGTGCCTCAGTTTACCCACTGCAACTTCATTAGTGCTAACCTACCTCACGAGGTGTTGTATTGTTTAATATATTATGTGCTCTGTAATCCTTGGATTAAATGTATTATGTAAGTGAAAAGCACCCATTTGATGTGTATGTAAATGCTGCAAGTATAATAGGTAGGAGGGTCATTTGGGTGTAAGTGTAATACAAGCGCTGGCAAAAAGCAAAAGGGATTCCATTGTATTGACTTATTTTTAAAGAGCTTTTTATTTACTGAAATGCTCTGGACACCCAGAAAGAGAGACATTCCTCACTAAGCATCTCTGCTGTTTCATCTGTCTTGAAGTGCTTTGATAAATGGATTGAAACTTGTCAGCTTTTGCTGTAGTTTCTGAGACTCCCTCTGGAAACTCTGTTGAAATGTTATTATTGCAACTTCTTAGAGCGCTACTTAATGAATTGTAACAGATATCCCTGCGAGTCCCACAGATGCTGTGAGGACTGTGCTTCCTCTCCTTCCCGCAGCAGAAGCAAAGCAGAGCCACGCAAGCACATGGTGGCAGAGCTCGTGTCCTCCTCCACCAAGAGCAGCCCATTTCTTGCCAGGGAAATACTTCTCACCTTCATGTGCTTCAGCCCTAGTCTTGTGTCCTGGCTGGGTGATTGGTGGGGCATCAGGGACATTGCACATAGCCAGGTGTTATCTCTTGTGTTAGTGATGAATTTTAAGAAGAGGAAGGACTTTTAGGAAGCATGACAAATTAGGTTTAAGTCTGTGATAGTTGATTTCCTGTTGTCTCTAGGATGAGATATTTTGGCTTGCATGCAATGCCTGAGCTATCCTGAAGCTCAACTGGTGACTTTAGTGCCTATAGACAATCTGAACTCGTGCTGCCCACAGGTCCCACCTGCCCTCAGAGCAGCCTTTTCTCAGGCAACAGTTGTGTGACGTTACCACATGGGCAGCTGAGATGGATGGAGGGGTAAGCATAGAAGCTTCTTCTGAAGCACAAGAATGACCCAGCAGAGCCATTAGATCTGCCTGAGGAAATCTGCTGAGGGGGTGGTCAGAGGTGCCTCACAGGGACACGTATGTAGTGTGGAGATGCAGTGGAAGTAGAGAGTGGAAAGAAGTTGACCATCTTGGGGTCACCTTGGACCCAAGTAATGTTCTACCCTGTCGCATCCCACAGTGGAGCAGTGGGATGCCCTGGTGGCTTTTTATTTCCTGCCTCCAACCTGTTGAAAGGATTCTTGCATCCCCTCTGCTCTCTTTGAAGCAGGGGATGTGTGATCAGTGATATGTTTGGTTGGGTAGCTTGGTTGTGTTGGGTAGGCTCAAAGATCCTTGTCCTAATCACTTGAGAGTTTAAACGTTTTTTGGTGGGTTGTTTGGGTTTTGTTTTTAATCTTCTCACTGGGTTTCAGTTGTCCTTGTTTTTATAAGAATATGAAACTGAGCTATTGCTAGTCAGGTCGTCATGAAGCGTGGAATGGCTCAACACACAGCCCCAGCAGCATTAATTAGCTTTCCCCCTTGCCCTGTATGGGGCGGCTGACAGGTCCCCGTGGTAGATAGATAGCACTGGCCATATCCATCTCGAAAAATAAGAGCGTGCCCTCCCTTTCCTTCCAAATGTCAACTTGGGCCATCCTAAGGGAGGCCCAAGGGGGCCCAAGGAGGGGAATTTTGGAGGAGCTCCTGGTCAGTGTGGTGTTGGAGCAGAACTGGGTATGGGTCACCTGGGGCTGGCTCCATTACACACAGAATGCTGAGGCCATATTTGATATTCACAGCCTTTTATTTCAGTTTTTATTAACACTTTGCATATTAAAATTTGCGTAGGCAGCCAGAAGAGAGCAGCATCTACACAATACTCGACACAATGGAGAGGATTAGGAATCAGTGGCTCAGTTCTTTGGGACCTGGACTGGGGCTGGGGGGAGGGGGGGGGGTGTGGCAAAGTGTCCTTTCTTTACACTTTGTTTTAAAAATACTTATAATCTCTTTCTGTGTATCCTCACTAAAATACGACCTATGTCCAATTCTGATTTGTGGTCTCAGTGGATAGTTTCAAAAAATTAAATAAAACCAGGGTTACCTTGGTCTTTTTGCTGAGCTGCTCACATTTGCTTTTAAAGTTTCTTCTTGCTTCTCAACCAGCCCAGACATATTAGTGTGCATACCTAGGTACAGGGATCCCAAAGTAGGAAATTATTTTCAAAATAACAACTAGCGATTTGGGATTTTTCTGGTATTTCAGCTGCCCTTGCATGAAATTCCTCCAGTATTTTCATTCACAGCTGGAATGCTCTGGAAATCAAACCTACTGAACTTGTCTCTGTTTATTCCACCCAAAGTGAAATTATCCATGTCCTCTTGTTCCTCACGAGATCCCAGAGGAAACTGTCTGTGCACACACATCGACGTATCTTCAAGTGCGTTCCACACGAGCCAGTGAAATTGCACCAGAAATATGAATTTAGCCCACACAGCGTGTGTACGCTGTGCTGTGTGTGCAGGGTACACACACACACACACACTCACACACACACTCACACACACTCACACACACACTCATACACACTCACACACTCGTATACACCCCAGCGAACGCTCCCATGTAACGTTCAGAATAAGCCGTTCCAGACATTGCTGTGTGGTTCACTTCACGACTGCGTGCTGTGTACGTTCCTCGAAAACGAATGGGGATTCTGTGAATGTTGCCGCTTTGCAAAAATATTTGACATGGGTTTAGTTGGTTTTAATATTGAGGTTTTTAAGATCTCAGTAATTGTCATGATTACTGTGTGTAATAGAAATTAGAAAGAAGCCTGGCTTTTGGCTTTGAAGCTACCTACTTCTAAGAGTACTTTTTTTTTTTAAGTTACCTTTTTAAGGTGCTTCTTCATGCCCCAGCTAAACTTTCCCAAGATTACGTGTTAGCTATGATAGCTGCTCTATAGCTAGATTTTAATCAGCCTCAGTACACAGTAATGTTAAACACTGAAAGAGCTACTAATTAATCGCCTTTCTGTATGTAACAGAGAGATAAATATCCATCCCGGAGGAATTGTAATTTCATGGTTTCTAATGATGGTTAGATTACATTATCTGGATCACTTAGGCTGTGGGTGTCATAAAAAATGCTCAAAGTCATTTATATTCCGTTTAATTTTTTTTTAACTTTGTAAGCCTGAGAAAATAATGTGGTGTTAGCAAGTCTGTTTTATATTTTAGTTAAATATACCTTTGTTGTATTGACTGAATGGATTCAAATGACAGTGACAAACTCAGTTCTTTTCTATTTAACATGCACCCTCTGCAATCAAATTAACAATGTTCAAATCTTCATCGGGCTTCTGCAGAAGAGTCTATTAAATTCCTTTTTTGTGGTTGAGCTTTAGGGAACGGTCTTCTTTTTGGATGTCCTTTTGCAAAGAGTGTCTTCTGCTAATTCTTGCATGTTCTGTAAAGTCCCGGTCATCTGTCTTGAAACTAGAATTAACTGGACTTTTGGGTTGCGCCAGGCTGTGGCTCAAATAAAACAATACAATCTGAAGCAGCATGGACTTCTCTCGTTTTCCTCTTCCCACTTCTAACTGATTGGAGTCCATGTGCAACTTGTGTGCCTGCATGTCTGCATCCACAATACACTTAAATTTGGTAGCTACAAGAATACAAAAAAGGAAAAAAAAATCCTACTCCATGTGTATATTGTAATAGCTAAGAGTTGCATATTTTGAAGTTATACTCATTCATATTTAAAAGGCTGAGGCTTCTTTGAACTGCTGTGTTGGAGGGGGAAGTTAATTGTTTCTGAATGAGGATGATACTCCCTTTCCATATCAATTACGTGCACTGCTCCGAATTATCAATAATGCTCATTTCCAATCGTTTGCAGTTCCGCAGCGGGCGAGTGGGCTTGCAGAAAGTTGCCGGGGCTCCAGGGCTGCAGCCCCTTTCTGCATCCGCCAGGAGCCAGAGGTGGGAGGGAACCCCGCAGGAGCAAAGTGAGATAAAGAAATGCGATATATTTCCAAGAGAGAGTTTGTCATCAGTTAGCTAAAATTGCTTCTGAAGTTTCGCTGGCAACTGTTTCACACGTCTGACTTAGTGACGGAGGAACTATACTATCTTAATAGAGAACTGCAGAACTTCAGAAGAGTTTCTCCTTGTTTGAATGCACAGCACAATGAATTTGTACCCACAGAGCATTCACCACTTACATTTCAAAACCTACAGCACACTAAACGTGAAACTTTTGTTCAAATTTCAAGGATTTTGATAGCCCAAGTGAATAGACACTGCCTATTGATTTTTCCCTTACAATGACTCTTGGATAACCTATTTTCTCATTTATTTTTAACGACAGCTCATGAGATTTTACAGCAATTCTGCCCAACCTCCTAATATCAAAATCCCTCCTTGACCCTGAAAATTGTAATTCTGCTATAGATCACAGCTGCTGAATATTACCTTTTACTAAGCTGGTTAAATAAAATATGTCCAAATCACTAGATCCCACAGGCCATGACTGCAATTCTAATTACACAGGGTCTGTATTTCTGCTCTACTGTACAGAAAAGCACAGCTCTCTCTGAGTCCACACCAAAGTGTGGGAATCCAGAATATTGGTTCTAGTTTTGAATTTAAAAAAAAAAAAAAAAAAGTTACACTGCTCTTCAATGATTTTCCTGTAAAACTTTTACAAGGGAACCAAACCCTTTTGATGTGTTCCATACAATAAAATGCTGTGTAAGTCTGGAGGACAGAAGCATGTGGCGAGAATTTTCTTATGACTGGGGGATGGGTGTATTTGATGTGTACTCATTTCAAAATCAAAAAAAAAAAGTAAAAAGTCTCACACTACTCTTAGGCTGCATATTCTGCACAATGGCTCAGGAAACCAATGTAAGGAAACTAATTCTGGCCATTAAACATATCCTTTCCCTTCCCACTGCTTATTCAAAGAGTGATCACATGCTCCCTGCTGCAAGTTACACCATTATAGAATTTAGATATGGAAGAAACCTATTAGATTAGCCATTCCACCTACTGATGTGGGATTGTTCCCTGGAGAACCTTATTCATTAGTGGATCACAGTCTAACCTTGTGGGCACACTGTGCCAAGACCATCTTGGTTTTGTTCTGCTTTTTCCCCCCATCCTTTCCTCTGGTTCTCAGAGAACGGCTTGAAGGGGTGGTTTGGTAAGGAGCATGATGGAGAAGATGGGGTTCTTTAGTTTTGCAGTCAGGTTGGTGGTTTGAATGCCTGAGTGTGTACCTACTTATGTGAATGATTAGTTTGTGCCCTTTTTTAATTAGTATCCAAGTATGGAGGGCTAAATGGAGATGGAAGGTGGTCTTATTCAGCATTATTCACTATAAGATCTTCTGGAGCCCAGTGACCTTCTGGAACCCAGAAGGTCAAATCACCTTCATAGCTTGCCCTGATTCTGCAGTGTCCTCAGATCTAGTCTCTGCTTTCTGCTTTCACTCTTTTGTGAGCAGATGGAGGTACTAAGGCACTTTCAGCTCAGTTTCCTACTCCAAACCTTTCCTCTCAGAGCTTATACCTTCTGTCCTGGTAACATTTCTCAGCAATTCCTCTTATCCAGAATCCCTGGGAGGACCTCAGCGCCAGCTTGTTCTCTGGGTCAGCCACTCATCTTCTAATAATCAGATTCAAACCCACTATTGAAGCATTTTGAGTCTGTCACTTTAGGGAAACTTATTTGTTCCTATCCTGTGGGAGCTGCCAGTTGTCCCCTGTTCTGGCCTCTGTGGGTATGAGCCCAGTACCACACGGCAGCTCTGCCTTTCCTCTGTGGGTGACCCATGTGTGGACTACCCCCTCCAGGCCATTGAAAGGTCCCCAGAGGTGAAACCAGAGAGTTCTGTCTGCAAGCAGACCTCTGCTGATCCCAGCATGGACCAATGAGTCCTGCAGAGCCCAGACCAGGTAGAGGGAGCCATCAGCACATGGGAGCCCCTGCATCCTTTGGAGATGGATGACCCTCCCCATTCGGCTTCCCTTCTGTTGGTTGAGACTGGGAAAAAAGTGAGAAGGGGAGGGGAGCAGAGGAGATTGCTTCCATCCTGCAGTTTCAAAGTTCTGGTTTCCACCCTTTCAAAGTTCTGGTTTCCACCCTTAGAATATAATAAATGGCTGCTGAGTTACTTGACATGGAGTGAAAGTCTGAAGGGTGAATTTTCAGAGCAATGCACAGGAAATTATATGCACAATTACTGTTGTTAACAGAGCCTGGGCATGTAAGTCCCTGCACAGCAGGCTGGAAATCTTCCCCATGCATGTTTAATGGGGTTTGGGTTGCTACATTCCTAGGGCTGTGTCCCTTTTCTAATGCCTAGTGTCCTGGATGAAACAAAGGAAGTACTGAATGTAAAAGAGAATTTATTTTGCTATTAAAATAATAATCTCTTGATCTGCACTTTCCCTCTAACGCCAAAGAACTTCTTGCCTCACTCAGTGATCTCTTAACCTTTCTGTTCTGTGAGAAGAAAAAAAAAAAGAAAAAAAAAAGAGAAAAAAATCACCACTTTATTTATTTATTTTTTCTTCTTCTAAGTGTTCCACATAACTTGCTCATCGATGTTCATACAAATGAGTAGATATGTGTTCATACAGGCAGCACAGTTATTCCAGTGATAGATGTTGTAGAAATAAGTGTAGGTCATAACACAGAAAATATTCGTCTAAATCTTAATGCTTAAATGCTTCTGAGTAAATAATATATTTGCACATCTTCATAGAAAAATGAATTGTATGTGCCATTTCAATAATCAGGCAAGTATTTAAAATGTCTCCCTGCTCAGGAGGTTATTAATGTGGTATTTAAATTTCAGTACATTGTACACTAGGATGGGTTTGTAAATTTGGGATTGTCTTTTGCTCCCATGCTGTTTATTTAGTTTTATGCACCATAATTGTTTTCCTTTCCCCTGAAGGTTATCATCTCCTGCACCTAGATCAATTCAAATGGACTTTAGTTATCTTCAATAAAAATTAAATTCCTTCTCTAAACCAACAGTTTTGCCACTAAAAGAGGCTTATATTTATGGCTGTGCTGTCTTATTGATAGAAATTTTCTTCTCCCCACATTATGCTTGAGTTTCTCAAGCCAAAAAGCAAGGTGCTGTAAACTGAGACTAGAAACACCAAAGTAAAAACACACACACATCAAATATATATATATAAAAAAATACATCAAATACATATACAAGTTTCTAAAAGGTTTCAATCATTCTAAAATTGCACATGATTGCTCTTCAGCTCCCCAAAACGCTTTCATCTAAGAGCAGAAAAAAGTGTAGCTTTCTCAAGTTTTTAAAAGCATTGTTGGGGCATGCCTAATAGATTTGTCTAACTCTGTGTGTCTTGATGTATGCAGCAGGGTTGATTGTATTCTCCTTAGCATAGATCTTGAAACTGTAAATAATTTTTTGAAGTAAATAGTCACTTGATAATTGCTTAATGAAATATCACACACCGGCAGTTCTGAATATAAAAAAAAAAAAAAAGTTCAAACCTACTGTGCGGTGTCTCTTTTTACTGGAAATGGGCTTTTACTTTTCAACTTCTGTTATATTTGGAGAGAAGTAATCCCACGGAAAATGATACCAGTACTAATAGGGAACATACTATCTTTCATGTGGGTATTTTTTTTTCATGTTTAAGGTTTCTTTGTTATTATCTCAGTAGCAAGACTCTCCACACAGTCTTAGGCAGAAAATCAAAATATGCCTTAAAGCAATAATCTTTTAATAAGTATCAAATGTCTTTCAATGAGATAAAAGAATTCTGTAGTATGCTTATACACACACATGCACACACTTCCCCATTAATCTTATTTTATACCTTTTCAACAATATTTTGGGGAGTCTTTTTTTTTTTTTAACCAAGACTAAGCCCTCCTTACAACTTTTAGATAATTGAATTTCTAAATGCTACTAAAAATTTTGATAAAATTGGTCTCTCTGCTTGGGGCTCCTTGTTCAGAGGAGTTTGGGAGACAGGAGCATCTCCTAGGGCCTCAGATGTTTCCAGCGGCCAAAGCTCTGTTGGTGTTGCTCCAAACTTCTTGAAGAAAACAGCCTTGTTTTAGACACCAGCCACCTTTAGACATCAACTTGGAGAATTAATTTTTTTGCATTGACTTTTCAGGACTGGAGGATGGAGTGTATTCACACAGACAAATTTTGAGTGGGTGAAGCTGAGATCCTTCAGAGGAGGTGCAAGGAACACACATAACTCTGCTAATGGAGACAAAGGGACACTGGCCTTCACCATCCAGTCCCAGACTCATCCCACACAACCTTAGCTTCTTACGTGGCAGAACTAAGTTAGCAGGTTAGTGATCTGAGATGCCTTCTATAGACAGCAAAGATACATGGGCAAGATCCCTAAAATTAGACTGGGGCAATGCCCTGCCAGTCTCTTGCCGAGGAGGACAGGGCTGAATGCAGCGGACCGGAGGAGAGGAGGTGCTGCCCTACAGAGTGCAGAGCTGCTCTGTTCTCCAGTGTCTTAAATGGGGCCTTGAGGGAGCAAAGTGGGAAAAAGTTGGGGTTTTTTGTAAAATTGTGCCTCTTGCAACTTGGTGAAGTTCGGTGACAACAAGACGCAAGTTGCCTGCATGCCACAGGTTAGGTTGTCAAAGTTGTTCTGTTTCCTGTTTCCTAGTGCTCTTTATGACAAATACTCCTAATTGCTTCCTACTTTCATACTTTTCTGTGCCTCCTGGCTAAGACATCCGTCTGTAGCCTTTATGGTTTGTCCTTGCAAAACTTGGCCTCAGTTGTGTCTGGCTGGTTTTTTTTCTGTTTCTTACCAGCTCGAGCATCCCCTCCCCGTCTCCCCATCCCTCCGAGCCCCCGGAGGGACACACGGGGGCCTGCCAGCTGCTTCGGAGACCGAGCTCTCCACACCTTTCCCGTGGCCGAGCGTCACGTTGCCCCGTGTCTGCTCCACCTGGTGCATAAAGATGCACAACTTCCTTCTCTCGGAATGACCCAAAACATGTGTGTCACGTTGAATCTGAAAATATAAATGCGTTGAATCTGAAAATATAAATGCGATCGCCAGCTACTTTAGAGGAAAAAAAAAAAAAACCACAGTGAAGGGACAAACTAAACAAAACCAAAACTGGTTTGTCTCTTTTATGGAGATGGGTCCAAATTTCTTAACTACGAAGCCAGATCTCCCTTAGCATGTATGGGAGTGCTAATTTGAGTTGTGAACTCATGATTACTTTTTTAAGAAATCTACATATTAGTGTTGCAAGAAGGAGAATTTGAAAGCCTTTTAAGTATCTTTCTCATTGATTTACTTAATCCTCTGATCTTGCCTTCTTTTAAGTTGTTTATTTTTAAAAGAAAGACAAAAGGGAGTTGGAAAGCTTTGTTACTAAAAGAAAGGTTTTTAAAACTGTATGTGATACAAAGTAATTAAGAGAATATAAATATAGGTGTAAGTAGTACACAGACACATGGAGTCAGTGTGAGGGGAGAGGTTCCTCCACTGGCTTTAAGGGGTGAACAGGATAGCAGAGTGCAGGTACAGGTACCGACCCCTACCTCATGTGCTGACCATAATAAACCTCTCCTTTATACAAATTTATTGTCTATCTTCAGGGTTTTGAAATGTGGAAAGACGCACACAAAAAAAAACCCCTTTTTTGTAGTGGAGAAGGTAGAACCAAATTCTATACCTGATGAAAGTTTTCATGTTATTTTTCCATATTATTTTTTGTTCTGAAATGTCTCATGAAAATTTTCAAAAGTGACCTGAGATTTCAGATTCCTGCACTTCAGAGTGCTCAGCTTGGGATGTGTAAACTTTCTTTTTCAGAAAGTAAGTTGCTTCTCCATCTCTGGAAATCAGGTTCCCTCCACAGTGCTCAGAACCCAAAAATACCTTACCAGAGGTACCCAAACCCATTCTTTACTTTTAAAGGTTTTTATTCAGATAACCAAGACAGGGCAGGCCTGAATTTTGGATGAAAGAAAACTTAGATGAGCAGGGAAGTTATTCCCCCAGGATTATATCCCCAGTGATCCTGTGAGCCAGCAACCCCCGTAGCTTTCAGCATCTCTCATGATCAGACTGGATGTCTTTTGCCCGAGGCTGAAAAATCTCTTCCTCTCTAAAACCAAAGAGATGTTGGCTGTGAGTTATGATTAGTAATAGAGTCCATTTGTTGTGAGGTGGGGGGAAGGGGAGATGATGGACCCAGAATTATAAGATTTTATGTGCTCAGCTTATTTCCAAACAGCCACGGAGGACTGCCCTGGTCTGGGTAGTCCAATGCTTAAGCATAAAAACTAAGAGAGAGGACAGGGAACAGTAAAGTGAGGATAAACAAGTAAATTGTATCTAAGTAGTCTACATTCTTTGTAAGTGGCATAACTGAAATATAGCAAGTTGAAGGATAAACTCAGGGAGTTACAGCATCTAAAAGGCCACCTGGAAGAAAGACCAAGATTGCTGGGGCAAAGTGCTGTTGGGAAAACAAAACTCAAGTGAATGTTATAGGCAAAACAGAGTGGGAAGACATCCAAGTGCCTGCTCAGAGCATCAGCACCCTGCTCCTCTCACCTGGGCAGTGAGAGGACTGCAGCACAGCGCTGCTGACAAGGGTGTCAGATGTTCATCCATGGTCAGCTCTCACCGGCGTGTCTGGATGAGCTGCTGAGTGAAAATGTTCCAAATTTGGAGGCCTAGAAAGGGTTCTGCTTGGCTGGGCTCTAATTGCATCCTTGCATTACTATGCAATTAATTGCTGCCGTGGTCTGCTTGAGAAGAGGGAGTGTGCCAGCTCCGTTCCTGGGCAGCCCCAGAGGCTGGAGGAGCTCATGGCTCTCACTCCAGGGGGTGACCTGCTCGGACGGCTCCACAGTTCTGCTGCCAGCCCTGCTAGCAGTATTGGTCTTCCCAGGATGATGTGCTTTCCTCCTGTGGTGTTATTCTCTTTGCAGGCTTTAAAAGTTTGAGAAATCACATAGAGAATGTAGGGCAGAGAGAACACATCGATTTTCACTGATTTCATGTACCTTAGGAAAGCAATGACTAGAGAAAAATAAGACCACAGTTTTCCATAGCATTTTGTATGGCTGCTTTCAATGCATACCTCAAAAGGAGGCAGTGTCTTGCAGAAAATATGTAATTCTGTCAAGATACAGAGGGGAAAAGAAGAATAATTTCACTCTTGCTTTACAGATCACTGTAGTTCTGATGTCAAGAATAGCATAGTAAAATAGCACAAGTTTCTGAATGAAAGGAAAAGAAGTGTTTAACCCTCCCTGATTGGGATGTGCTCCTCATTTTTAACATGTCTCTCACTGAATCCTTTCCTGTAGGGGAGAGATGAGAAGGGGGAACACAGATATATGACTCCCAGTGTCTGGGATTGCCAGTCTTAGCTTCACCAGCTGGTCTTAGCTTCACCAGCTGAAATCAGAGGAGTCTGGGGTACAAAGAATGGAGGCAGAAGAAGGTGGCAGAAGGGAGGCTGTCCTTGGGCCCCACCATTAGGTAACGAGTCAATCCTTTGCAGACCTGCATTGTTTAACCCTACATGGGGCACAGTCCGGAGCAGTGAGGGTAGCAAAGAGCACTGCTGGCCAGCCTGCAAGGAGGGAACCCGACGGCAGCAGTACCAGGGATTTTTTTCCAGGCTTCCTGAGGTCCCAGGTGTGAGTTGGCTCCTGGATTCCTGCAGGAGATTCCTTTTATTTCTGGCCATCCTCCCAGTCTCCTTGGGAGCAGCTGTAGCACATGACAGTTTTCCCAAAGCATGCGAGTGGCAGACAGCCCTTGGCCAGCCCAGAGGAGCACGCAGCCTCCACTGGAGCACATCTGGGTAAAAACTAAGAGAGTATACCTGGTTTGGATGTCTGTTTTTTATCTGGAAATCTGGAAATCACACCAAGGGCAAAAGGAACTCTAGGTCCCTGCACCTTGGAGCTCCTCTGTCCTGGGCACTTGGCAGATGGTGCCACTTTGTGCTGCAGGCAAGTGGCTTACGAATCATAGAATCATATAGGTCAGAAAAGACCTTTAAGAAAGATCATTTAGTCCAACCATGAAGAATGTGTATAGGCTAACTCCAGTTGTTCATTGCTTCCTCTGCCTAACAGCCCACTTCAGGTTTATGGGCAATGAGGAGGTACAGGGGGAAGACAAGCAGAAGGATGGGGGATATGTCTGATTCCAGAGGGTATTTTGCATCTTGGCAGTGTTTTAATTTTATTTTATTTTTAATAAATATAGATATTTGCATAAATATCATAGTGCCATGCTGAAAAGAACTGTGTCTATGTCACCTCAGTGAATGTGACTGGACACACAAAAAAATACAGTTCCCTAGTTGCATTGGTTGGTAACAATTGGCACGCAATCTTCTCCTGTGAACCTTAAAATACTCATAGGTCAGGACTCTGAAAGAAAAGAACCTTTTTCCCAGCCTGACCTTTTTGTCAAGAAGGAGAAGAAAACATTTTCTTCTGGTGGTTAAATTACTGCACACAAAAAAGTAAAGTATCTTCCTCTCTGTTACAGCCCAAGACACCAAGAAAAACCAGCTCAGCCCTTTTTGGAAGATGCTGGTGGCAGTGGGTTTTTAGCAGGAATTTATGTTGCCTGGAACAAGCAAACTGAGTCCTGCTAGTTGGGCAGCTCAACAAGTTATCACCCACAACCTGTCTGAGAACTGAAGTGTCTTGCT
Organism: Scolopax mira; assembly: GCA_004320125.1. NCBI lineage: Eukaryota > Metazoa > Chordata > Aves > Charadriiformes > Scolopacidae > Scolopax > Scolopax mira. The sequence continues at coordinate 292,671 of BJBW01004796.1, forward strand.
GCAGCTCAGTAAAGTTAAAACAGGTTTGAAATTATGGGGAAAAGTGTGTCTGGCCTATTTTAACTTTTTTCTTCTGGGACCCTTTTGTTAGCTGTTTTTCCTGCTGCGGTTTCTCCTAGTCCCATAAACCATCCAGGCACAAGTTTAGATATGATCCATTCATCCATCTTATAATATCTAAGTCCCTCCCACACATGATGAATAGCCAGGGCTGGCCTGCTGTTCTGCCTCATCACCCCTTTTGGAGCACAACCTTTGCAAGGGATTTGAGTTGGGGTGGAGTCTGGTTTTTCAGGGAAGTTATTATCTTAGGTTTTGCTTTATGGAAAAGAAAGGAGGAGAATGAGAAGGGACTGGATGCTGCCATCCTTCTCCCCACCCTACCGGCTGCTGGTGGGCTTTGTGTCTCCTTTCAAACTGCATGTGACTCGGCCCCAGCAAACTCCAGAAGCTGGAGTCCTTCGATCGATGTGGTCCTTCCCCTTTTGTACCTTCTCCAGAAGACACACGTGCATCCCAGCCAGTGACTGTGTGTCCAGAAGGGCTGAGCTGGGCATCTCTCCAGAGGCAAGGCCAAGTTACGCTTTAGGGACGGAAGGCAGTAAAGACTAAGTAGTGTTTACCTTATGTTTCTCATTCACAGCCTGTCTTAAATCATTTATAACAGGGGTGGGGAGGGGGGAAGAAGGAGGATGCTATTGGGATTGAGTGGGATTGAATGCCAAGAAGTGCTTTTGCCTTCCCAGGAGATGAGCTCTGTGGAGCCCTGCAGGGTGGGATCGCTTATTTGGTAATGTGAAAGCAAGGAGCAGAAGCACAAGCAACCAGCACAGCAACAGCATTAGATCAGAGGATTTGGACTTCACTGTGGTCCCACACCCAAGTCAGGCACAAAAATACACGAGCATACATTTGCAGATGTGCACATGCATGTGCTCATGAAGTCTATTTTGATTGAAAAAAAGGAGAGGATTCTGTCAAATGATTCACTTTTCGTGAAAGCAGTGGTGCTCTGCAAGCCCCAGGACCACAGAACCAGACCTTCTGTGGGATCCTGTGCGAGGTCCCTCATTTGGACTCTCTTTTATTGCGCTGGTGAAATCGAAGTAGGTGTCCTCACTCCCGAACAGGGCATCGAAGTGTTCCTCTTGTATAAAGAAATGTTCCAAATTAATGTTCCACCACAGTCCAAATGTTCCACCACAGGCTAAGATCCAAAACATGCTACTTTGCGCAGCTGGATTTGCCAGCATTGCCCTGACTCTGGTTCTGAGACAGCTGTTGCATGGGGGCACACGTGTGTTCACGGGAGTCTTGTGCAGAATAAACAGGTACTACCTTCTCTACTGCACTTTTGAACCAATTTATTTAAATGCTAATGCATAAACCCCAGCAACAGGTAACAAATTTGCCATAAAAGCAAAGTGAAATCACCTTCTGGAACTTGCCAGTTTGACCATTCAGGAGTCTGAATGGGTATTGATTTGAGGCAAATATTCTAAAGTTTGCATTACCCTTTGAAAAGCGCTAATGTAGTTCTTGTCACTTTAAATTAACTTTAGATAAGAGGGACTGACAGAAACATGAAGATGTGTGAACTATATTTGACTGATATTCTGTCAAATATTGCATGGGGTTATGATCCACAACTTTTCCCATCTGCTGCTCAAGCCTGAATCCTTGAATGCACAATGGATTAATTACCATATTTTGTTCTGATTTCACTTAGTAGTATAAAAGACTGTGAATGTTAAATGTACCCTCACCTGCCTTCTTTTTCTAAGGGTACAGTATATGAGGAGGGGAGGATTCTTTAGCAATTTTTCACACCCACATATAATGATTTGCTAAGTGCACCTCTTCTCAAGTAATTAGATTCCCAGAAGTTAACCAGAGTAACACAGCACTCAGAATTTCATTCGCTCCTTCCCTTGGAGACTTTTTTTCCCTCTCAGTAATAAAAGGAATGAGTGCTGATGTAGCATGTTCCATCCACTGCACTTTACAAGCAGCAGTATAATTATGTGAGGCTTTGCTGTTCGGTATCATTGCAGAAGGATTCAGCGTAGAGCAGTGGAGGTCAAAAATTTCTACTGAGGTTATGTTTCCTAGAAGGCCTGATTGATTCTCCGGTACCACCTGCCTGTCCCAACAACTCAGACTGACAATTGGTAAACTACCTGCCCCTTTCTGCAGCTGATCACCCAAAAAGGTAGATGCCTTAAATTAAAATTCCTTTGAAAATTGAGGCAGTATTAATTTACTAAAAATCCCCTGGTGTTTCAGTGACAAAACTCAAAATCCTGTACTAACTTCTCACCTTCTTTTCTCTCAGTACTGTTGGGACAGGCTGAGTTATCTTGACTTTCAGCTGAAGGAAGTAATGTCCTCTTTAGTTTATATACTGGTAAGTAAACCCTGGTAATAGCCAGTTCCTTCACTTTGCAGTGTCCTCAGCCCATGTTATCCCTTAAGTGTTTTTTTTCTTTAAGAGGACACTGCACACTGCAGTGACATCCTGGGTTACATCCTGGCACCGCACCACGTAACAGATAGGAAAATTTTCTCCGTGTGTCTTGTTGACTCTCATATTCCTGTGTCAGTGAGAGAGTGTGGTTATCCAGAAATAAGCAAGCTCAATGATGGTATGAAAGGAAGATTGAATGTATGAGGTCAGACAGACTTCTAAGATGGAGTGACAAACCTGTCTCTTATTACAGTGAAGTCCCTTCTGGAAGAGCTTCATAATAATACACTTGGGAATTATTGTGCACCCAATCCTGTCTTTCATATGCTTTGTCGGCTTTTGGAGATTTGAGAATAATTTCTCCAGTACTAGACAATTTTATAGATTCCTTCAGACATTATATAGATTCCATAGCCATTCCTCTGGACAGTTTGGTTTTTTATTCAGTAAACTCATGTTTTCATTTTGTTCTACTTTCTTCAGTCCTACTCTTATGAAATTTCCAAGCCCTGATTTTGGGATTATTTACTCCTAGTTTCTTTTTATGATTACTGAATGTGGGGAAAGTCCTAAACAGAAAACACCTCAGTTTTGTTTGGGACAAGTATCTGCTACAAAGGTACAGGCTTGTTCTTCTTACCTACTTGTCTTTAGTTCTGAGGGGTGAAAAGAATTAAGAAGATATTAAGTGAGCCCAAGGAGGAAAAAAATGGGACTTCAGATACTCTTGGGCTATATTAACAAGTTCTCACTCTTTGGCTGGAAGTTAGTCCTCAGACTGAGTGCATTCCTATCCTCTTGCAATAGCAAGTAGGCAAATGGCTACCAAGCACATAGCTGGGAGCTACAGGATGGCTAAAGAGATCAGTAACCTTTCAAACTGTGCTAAGAAGCACTCAGCTGATGGTACCCCCCAACACCAGCAAATGTTCAGGTGGGATTTTGGAAAACACTCATCATTAAATTCACTCAGCTTCTGTTAAGCCAATCCCACTGAAAGCTCATGCCTTAAACTCTCTACTGGGGGGTCAAAGGAGAAGCCTTCTGTTTTAGTGCCGCTTTTCATCTTCTCTTCATCTATCTAGCATCTGGCCCAGTTTAATAATCTTTGTTCTGAGTGGTGTAAGGTCATCAGCAGAACCTTAATGGGGACAAGGGTTGCAACACTGGACCTCTATTTAGGGTATCTGTTCCAAAAGGAAAAAGTATGATGTTTCTTTAGACCATCTTGCAAGTGACATAAAGATTAATGAAGGATAGACAAATGCCCTTGCTCCAAAGTCAGCAAAAAATAGAAGGTTTTGTTTAAACTTTTCAAAATGAATTACAGTCAGGTGCTGACTATCAAGAAAAGAAATGAAATCTGAGTTGAAAAGTCTGGAATAATTCTCTGGGTCTTTCCCCAAACCTGTCACTCTTCTATGCGTATGAATATTAAGGGGTAACAGAATTTGCAAATCCACATGTTCTGAGCTTGTGAGGCAAGTTGGTGGCTCAAAAAAGATCGCTTGGGTGCAGCAAAGGTAGTTGGATATTTAGAACACTAGTATTTCAACTGGCTTAATGGATGTGGAAGAGAAAAAATATTTGTATTTTTAATACCCTTTTTGGAGAGTCCAGATTTACCTCTTGATGCTGGTAGAAGAAAGGCTAGAAGAAAAATCTCTTTTGGTGAAAACGTCTTAATGTATATAATGAAGGCTAATTACTGGAAGTTGCAAACACAGATTTTTATTTTAGCAAGGCAATTCAGCTTCATTTGAATTGTTTAGGCGAGATAATTTAATATTGTAGTCACGTGTTGTATTTCAAAGCTACAGATTATGTATGTGTGGGTGCTACAAATCTGTTTACCATGCGGGAAGAGGTAAGAATAGTTTCAGAAATGTTTAGTGGGGCAAATGAGAGGCAGGTAAGAATAAAACCCAAGTAATGATCTATTATTGCTGCTTATTTTCAAAGTAAAACATCAGAGCACTAGAGACCAGTTCCTTGCTGTGTTCCAGAATACATTATACATGCTTTGCTTATTTTTAACCTTAGCTTTAACTAATTTCATAGTGTTCATAAGTGTACAAAGCCCTGGTGTGACTCAGGATATACACTGTCAGCAAGTATCAAGTGATTAGGTCTTTTCTTAAAGGTGGAGTTAACATGTATTCTTCTATCTGCCAAGAGTTATGGTCAAGTGCTGTACTGTTTGGAAAAGGCATTTTTAGCTGTCCTTACGTTGCAAAATATTTTGTTAGTATCATATTTTCAAACAAACAATTGTTTTCTTAAAAAAAAAAAAGCCAACATTGTTGAATTCCATTTTTCAAAATACAAGTTATCATGGGAAACAAAAGTTCATTCTCAGTTTAGTAAACTCTTAGGCAGTAACTGATGACCCAATCTGCCCAAGACCAGGCATGCAAGTTCATACACAGAGAGTGAAACCAATAAATGCTCCCATAAATGACTTTGGAGACAATTCTGAATATTTCTTTCCTTCCCTTCCCCTTTTGCCTCACAAAATCAGTGTGCATCCTGACAAAAGAGAAACCACAGAATACACAGATTGTCAACAAGATCCCAGGATCCGATTCCCACTAGTTTTTCTGGGCTCCAAGTCAGGTACTTACTGCCCAGAGGACCAGACAATAGGTTCATTCCTTCTCCTGAAGCAGCACAAAATGAGGCATTTCCTCTGCCTGTTCCCCTGGCAGGACACGCATAGTGTTTAGAGTGTGATACTTTCTGCTCACCCACAGCAATACTCAACGCTGATCGCTGTGTGCTGGCTATTTGCACTGCCTGCTCATTTAATCTCCACAGTCACGTGAACATTCATGAAACCAATTGAGTACAGGTGGGTTTTGCATTGGAAACGTGACAACATGTGTTTTCTGTGTTGTTTTTCGTATGAAGGCTTGTGTCCAACAACCTAATTATTTTTATTTAAGGATTGTATCACGTTTCCTAGCACAAGCAAAGTGCCAGCACCTGCTCTTTACTGGACTCTCTAATGTTTTTTCTGTCCTCACCTATCTTCCAAAGCAAAGAGGGAACCTTTTTCACCCTGAAGGAATTTACCGCATGGTCTCCATCTGTGCCACACTAGAGGAGACATGAACCTCAGTTCTTTGGCTATTGAGAACTGAACTACGTCATGCTGCTGTGCTTGGAGCATCCATCATAAGTCCCCTAAAGACATCCCAGAAGCAGTTCACAGAATCACAGAATACCAGGTTGGAAGGGACCTCAAGGATTAAAGTTGGCCTTGTTGTTGTTGTTGCCCTTTTTATACCTTTCAACAGGGCTTTCTCAGATGAGCTAACAGTCCCTCCTCTTTTAAAAACTCTGTGGAGGTAGGAATGATGATTTTTGACAACATCTAGTAGAGAAAGAAATCTTAGAGGTAAAACACAATTTCACTGAATTTCACTGAATTTTTAGAGTTGGAAGGGACCATAGAGATCATCTAGTCCAATTCCCCGCCAAAGCAGGATTGCCCAGAGCTGGAGCATGTCACTCAGGATGGCATCCAGGTGGGTCTTGAAAATCTCCAAAGGAGGGGACTCCACAACCTCCCTGGGCAGCCTGTTCCAGGGCTCCATCACCCTCACTGTGAAGAAGATTTTTCTCATATTTGAGTGGAACCTTCTATGTTCCAACTTATGCCCGTTCCCCCTTGTCCTCTCATTGGCAACCGCTGAAAAGAGTTTGGCTCCCTCCTCCTTCCACCCACCCTTTAGATACTTATAGGCATTAATAAGGTCTCCCCTCAGCATTCTCTTCTCCAGACTCTTTAGTCTTGCCAGCTCTCTCAGCCTTTCTTCATAAGAGAGATGCTCCAATCCTTGAATCATCTTCGTTGCCCTTCACTGGACTCTTTCCAGTAGCTCCTTGTCCCTCTTGAACTGGGGATCCCAGAACTGGATGCAATTCCAGTTGTGGCCTCACCAGTACAGAGTAGAGGGGAAGAATGACTTCCCTTGACCTACTAGCCACTGTGCTCCCTATGCAGCACAGGATTCCATCAGCCTTCCTGGACACAAGAGCACACTGCTCATTGTCATTTTGCTGTCTACCAGGACCCCCAG
>BJBW01004796.1:299348-325993 GCA_004320125.1 Scolopax mira
TGGATGGCAGCACCACCCTCTGGGGTGTCAGCCACCCCTCCCAGTTTGGTATTATCAGCAAACAATGATTTCCATTAGATGTTTTCCTGTTTGGTTTTTTTTCCAGATACATTATTATTTGGAAGATCTTTCATCTGAGGTCGGAAGACGAGGAGGAGTTCACGAACTCAATCCTGCAACACCTGCCAGAGAACTCCAGTAGGGTAGAACTTTTGAGTAACAAGCAGCTTTCATGAAGGACTACAGAGGGAAACTAAACTATAACTTATAGAAAGACCCACCCAAACCCTCAGCTTCCATTCTTCTTTTTCTGAATATCACTGCATCTACCATCTGCTTTTCTACCTGCAGTCACTCTGCAGTGTAGAGTGACTCCTTTACCTGTATTGCCTGCCCTTGTTCACAGCAACTCCTGCTCCTAAGTTGTTTGGCCCTGAGCTTCCTTCCTTCACATCTTCCTTCAGCTTTCAGTCACATTCCAGATCATCAAAAACTGAGTTGGCCATCTACCAAGGGGTGATTTCTCATCAGCTGTCACACTTCTCTCTTTGTTGGATGTCTTCAGTCCTTTCTAGGTAGCTGTTGGTTCTCTTCGTGCGCCACTCTCTTTCAGCATGACCATTAGCTCCTCTCTTCTCCTATAAGGTTGTTGCCAGTCTCCTGCTCTGAATCACCTCAAGATCCTCTGCCCTAATCAGACTTTCTCTGGTGGAAATCCTCTGACTTCTTCCATAACAAATCCATTCTGTCCTTGCTCAGTTCAGATTTTAACAAACTGAACAACCATAATACTCCTACATTAGGACACTGACAACTGTCACCTCACTTCTCTGAAAACTGGTTTCATTTCTGTCCATTTTTTTCTTGCACAGAAGTTTACCTTTTCTGGTTTAGCTTCCCCCTGTAACAGTTCCTGTCAGTATCCCTACTGACATCATCTCTTATTCCACCTTCACCCGCTTTGATCCATCAAGTGCCTCCAATGCAGATGGCCAGATCCCACAGCTTCATGTAAGCCCACTCTTATTTTCTCTACTCCTTCTGTGTCTTGTTCTTAAGCAATTTCATCTGTGTTTGATTTCAGCTGCCAACTTTGATTCCCTGATCTCTCTTTCTACTGTTGTTGCCATCTATCCAAGTTAAAATCTCATCATGTCTCTGTGATATCTCTTTATGGTGTCCAGCATTCATCACAAGTTGGACTTGTGATGGACTGCTCTCTCTTAATACTCTGTATCCAAGTTATCTTTGTTGATTCTTTCTACATAACTTCTCTAAGATTTTTCTCCCATCTGTTTGTTTGTTGAAGCTCTTCTCACCTGATTGCAATGCCCCTTTCTCTGGTGTAACCCTCTCTATCTCTTCTCATTCCAAATTGTGCTCATTTTTCATCACATGGATCACATCAACTTTCTTTTTGCCTTTCTCCACTGCTCTCCTTATCTATTGCAACATGTAGCAGCAGCTTGCCTCTGCCTTCGGCACCGTCCAAGAGTTCTGCCCTCTCCCCATATTTCCTGTTGTTCATTTCCTTAAAAATAGCTCTTGTTCCAGTTGGTCCAAGATGTCCATGTCCATGTCCATGTAATTTCATGCCAGATACCAGTGAGGATGGTGAGGCACTGGAACAGGTGAGGCCCAGGGAAGTCATGGATGTCCCATACCTGGAGGTGTTCAAGGCCAGGCTGGATGGGGCTTTGAGCAACCTGGTCTAGTAGGAGGTGTCCCTGCCCATGGTTGGAACTAGATGATCTTTAACGTCCCTTCTAACCCAAACCATTCTATGCTTCTATGATTTTATACCCACAGTTCTTGAAAAGAGTTCTGCATTCAAGCTGAAAAGCTGCTGAGTTGTTCTCCTTCAGAAATTTCCCTCAGAGCTCTCCTTTGACAGGATGACCACTGAAAACTCAACTGCACTGAGACCACTGTCCATCCCATTGACAGTCTAACTCTTTCCCTGCATTTTCACATTTCTCTGTAGCTGTCTCTTGACTCTGAACTGAATTTTCTTTATTGTTATTCTCTGTTTGTGCAGAGCCTTTCACTGTGGGTTCATAGTCCATGACTCCTAGAGGATATGTCAATGCACTCAAGTAATACAGAACATGAATACTGCAACCAAGCCAAAACTCTTGGAAATCTTTGTGAGTCAGGGTGTTCAGAATCTGAACCTAGCTCCAGCCACAAATTTTGCAATTGGCCTGCAACTCTGCAAAAGCTTTGTGAAAAACTCATATTGGAACATCCTTGAAATTAAGGGGTGGTGTTGGAATCCACATCCAAATTTCACAGCTGTAGGTCACCTCTCAAACACGGATATTTGGAAGACGGTGAGGACTGTGCTGTAAGCAGCTACCTCGGCGATGAGATATTGCTGCTGGTTTTTGCCGTCTGTGTTTTTGAAATGCTTGCTACAAGGACAGCTGTGAGGCAGATGCCGTTCCGAGTTCAGATGTGGAATGTTACAGGGTCACTCTGCTTACCTTATCATAAAAGAGCATGCGTTTTTGTGCTCTTCATGTACTGGAAAACAAATCCATGACAAATACTGTATTGTGTGCAAGGGCTGGGGGTGGGGGAGAAGGGAAGGGTATCTTGTCCTTAGGGGCTGCTGGTGCTAGGCACCAAAAAAGCATTTGTCAGCCACACTTAGAGATAGAAGCCCCAGAGTGAGGCACCTGCAGCAGCTTAAATATGGGTCTGTGGGTGGGCAGTGCTGTACCAGGGGCTGGGGTTTCTTGCCTGCCACACAGAGGCAGGAGAAGTGGTGGAGCTACGCTATTGTGGCAGGGGAACCCAGGGGGTGCACACCCTGCCAACACGGGATGAGGAATTCTCTGGTGCTTTTAAGGAATTCCTGCAAGAGACAGAATATCATGTGGTTCTAGCCTTGCTATGGCACACCAAAAATGGTATATCCTGAACTGGTGACAGGGGATAGTTGCGCTACATGATGTTGATGCTGGTGTTGCCAATTGGGCAAAGCAAGGATTTGAATCTGGAAACAGGATCTTGAATATAGAGGGAGTAGAAGATGCTCAGAGATGGGATGAGAACCACTGGAGAGGAACTGAGACTTGGAGCACGTGATATGGGGGCAGGATGATAAAAAGCAAGTGGTCTTGAAGCCTAACGAGCCATGGCAGGAGGTGGAAGAACAAGGAAGAGGTGAGGATTCCTGAAGAAGGAAATCTGAGCTGGAAGGTTGGAGCTTGTGCAGGGCCGGGGTCAGCTGGCAGAGGATCTGGGCTTCCGGGGCCCTATGGCTGTGCAACAGGAGTATGAGTGATGGTATGGATCACATGGTGAGGAAAGGCTGGTAGCAGGGCTAGAGCCAGATCATGGAGAGGGAGAGAGATGCAGAAGAGGGGTGAAAAAGCCAGAAAGAAGAGATGCAGAGAATTTTTCTCCAGCTGGCGCTTTTCTACAACATGAACAAGCTTTCAAGCCTGAGGAAAACCTTCACCTTTCACTTCCCCGTGTCTTTCTTCCCAGTGCCCCTGCATCTTGAAAAATTGGGTTGAGCTGTATGAGGCAGGATAAGAGATTGAGGACAGAAGTCTTAAAGCATTGGAATCCCACCAACTTGTCTGGGCAGCTGTTACTGCTGATCATGCATGCTATGTTTCCCATGTTAGCTGCATGGTCTGGAGCCTGCAGTTGCAGACAAAGGTTTTGGGCTGTGTTCTTTCAACTTACTGGCCTCTGCAGTTTGTTACAGCAACAGCTACAGATTCCAAGGTACACGATAGACGAGAAACAGCAAAAATGGACACTCATACCTGCTCGCTGTCTGCCCCATGTATCTGTCTAGACTTTTACCTATATGCTTTCCTTCATGGTAGGGTCTCTGCACCTGTATAAGTTGAACGCCGAACATACCTGGCACAGGCATGAATATGGAAATGTTGCCCACTGCCACATTTGTACACACAGTTGCCAAGAAAAATACAGGGTTGTATCCCGCTGCTATTCCATGCACAGAATTCCTATTAAGAGGCAATGAGAGTTCTGCATAAAAAAAAATCAATGGAAAGATTTGACCCCTTTCAAATGGAGCAGTCTGTGGTATAAATTGCACTACCTTTGTTGTGCACAGAAGATAAAACCCACATTTTTTCCCTGACTATCCCTTTTTGCTACCATGCCCTTTGGAATGCGCTTTTTCACCCCACTGTATCTAACTAGCATCACAAGATGGTTTTCAATAAAGGCACAGTAAAACCATCCAAGGTGGGGGTGTCTGGTTGGCTTTTTAAACACATTTACAAATATTACTGTTGATTATTCATAGGTGAGCTCTCTGCATGGTATATTTCAAACTATATTACAAAAATTCAGAAATAAAATAAATGTGTTATTAAACGTGTGGGGATACCATCATTATACCTACAGGTAAAAATCACTGTCTGAAATCACCTCAGAAGGATGTGGACTGAAAGAAAATGCTAGTTTGGCTGGTGGTTTAGAGGATGTTCTATTGCTGAGCTACTAAATAAATCCCCTTTTGCCCTGCACTGCCTCCAGCAAGCCCTTAGCCTTCCCCACTCTGTCTTCCCCACACTGTTTCTCTATTTTTCCTCATAATCTCAGCCCTGATTCTCTTTTTCCCATTCTTCTGAATGTTGAAGTCATGACCTTTGTGGTTTATAGGCCACAAGAGACTGAGCTAAATGTGTTAGCACAGAGTCAAAACAAGTAATAGCTGGCCAATTAAATTAATAATCCATATTGTTACAATGTTTAACCACGGCTGTTTCCTCAGTGGTCTGTTTAAATCACAGCCAAGTCCTGACCTATTAAAATGAATAACTGGAATTATGAGAAACTCCATTTAATAAACACAGCAAGGAATGCAACACAATCAGTATGAAATATTTATTACCACTTTAAGCAGCAGCTAGTTGAGATTTAAGATTGGATTAATGAAGGGGTTTTAATTTCTGGCTAAGGGTAGAAAGCTTAAACCTGGAACATTTCCTCAATTTCCTGGTATGGCTTTGCAATGGGCAAGATTCGAGATGGAAGCGTATGATTCGATTCATGCTTTCCCCTTGCAGAGCTCTCTCCAGACACGTTCGATGCAGGAGGAGATCAAAGCAAGCAGGCTCCAGACAAGTGGCTCAAGTGGCTTGAAAAAACTCAGGGGAATAAGGGCTGGAGCACTAGACATGAGGCTTTGGATTTTAAAATGAGCACTCCTGCCAACCGCCATCCTATGGAGAGCAATGTTAATGGAAGACTGGTACATTCCCAGTGACAACAGCTCATGTGCACCCATTTTTTTGCAGTATGTCTCAGGGCTAGAAGAGGGGGAGAAGAAAAATCTCTTCTCTCTGAAATTTGTCAGACAAAATCTCAAGCTGGGAGCAAACAAATAGCCCAAGTATTGTTTTTCCTAAGTGCAGAACTACCAAGGTTTTGCTATTTTTATTCACACTGTATGTTCATCTTCAGGGTTTCTCCACTCAACACAAAAGCAACTGTTCTTCCACAGAAATTAAAATGTTGCCAGGTTGGAAAATAGCCTACCATGCCCAAGCACAAATGGGGATATTATTTTCCTTTTGTTTTCTACTCCTTCTGATGTAGTAATGCTGAGCAGGTTAATAACATGCAAATCCTGGCACAATGGAGCTGTTTGGAGGTACCACGTCAAGGGGCCATGTAATAATTGCTCCAGGCTACACAGACACCTGGAGCATCATCTCTGAAACGATGGATCCTTCCTATCATTTCCACCATAATGGTTCCACACCATAAATTGGCATGATCCATCAGAAAGGCTCTGATGCATTAAACCTCTGCCCTAATTTGTGTAAATACAGGCTGCTGCCATTGCCTCCAAGGATCTCATTTTCAGCATGTTACCGATACCAAGAATCATACACATTTTCTCCTCCTCTTTTGATTCTTAATGAATAGCCCCAGCCTGAGAGCTGGAAAGGCAGAGGCTTTTGCACAGCTATGGGCAGCAGGGCCATGGAAGAAGCAAGCACCTCCATGCTCTTCCTATGGCACATTTGAGCCCGAAGCTGGCAGGACCCAATTTCAACACCCATTCAGTCCCGTGGATAAGAGAACCAGCAAAACCCCTCGCCTCTTCTGCTGGCAGCCTCAGCTACGACCCTGATCACACCGACAGCTCTTTCCTCTGCACAAGGTGGCAGACAGCATTTCATCCTGTCCTTGGCACATGTTTGTCCCATACACCGGGCTGCCCAGCTCGGGGATTTCTGCTGGCTGTTTTTTCACAGTTCAAGTCAGTTGAAGATTCCTGTGGTGCAGCACCAGACTTCAGAGACCAAGCAAAATCTAAACACCATGCTTGCTCAGTCTGTGCAATGCACAGCAGCCAAGAGGAAGATAAAGCAAGTGATGTCCTGGTGCTCACTAGAGAGCCAATGGCAAAGACAGGACAGAACTCCAAATTTCTGGGTGCTCAGGTTTCTGTTGGAAAATACGTTCACTTGAATGCGTTAATTTGGGATACTCACAGTGCTTTAAATTAAAGATGAACTGGATCTTTTGGTCTTTTCTAGCTGGCTTCCAGTGTTGCAAATATCTCCGTTTCTCCAAGTTGTAATGTTTCCCCACCTGTTTTTTGGTATAAGGATGTCTCCTAAACAGTAAGAAATTAAAGCACATTTCTGTGGGCTTAAGGGAATTAAGTCCTTCCTTCATGAGAAAATTACACCTCAGGCACTTCCCTGCTGTCTTTTGTAAACATCCTCGTGCCCGCAAGTGCCACAGGCCTACGCACAGGATACACAGCATACACAGCAGCATCAGCCAGTCTCCAGAAATACATAGCAAGTTATTTATGTCCTGAACTGCATGCAAAAACTGGTGTGAATGGATGTGATGTCACTCAGCCAGGTCTTTAGTGTCCTGGGCTTGTGCCTGGTGTGACTTGGGACAGTTCTGCCACCAGAAGTTAACTTTGGCTCAGGAAGTTGCTCCACGGTGCATCTGGGCCAGCTGCCTGTTGGAGGGAGAAACTGTGGCGAGCTTTTAGCCAGAGGCTGGCACGGGAAAGCCCTGCTGTCGTGGTAGCCCACGTGCTCAGCTTGCAGGAATCCCATGAAAAACTGCCAACCATTACACCTTCCATGATCAGGAAGTAAAATTATGGTTCTTTGTGTTATTTTGCTGCTCTGTTATTGGTTTATCCTGTAGTTTCCTTTCTGAGCTTTCAGGCTCCATTTCACATTGTTGTCTCTCACTGTTCTTTCTATAGTTTCTTTCAAGGTTCCCTCCAGAAAGAAGAGGGGCACAACCCTCTGAGAGGTTAAAAGAGAACGTTTCTTTGACATCATGTGCCTCATCTCAATTTCCCAGGTTTCTCTCCTCTTGTAGCAAGCCCAGGTCTTCAGAAAGCCCTTTATGTTGCTTACATACCTGGTAAGTAAATTTTAATATGGGCTTATGTACCTGCTCCCAGCTGCAGCTCAGACTTTCCCAGGCAGGTCATCATCTCTCCCTGGGCTCCCCCACCTGCATGTCTCAGCTGAGCACTCCTTCCCCGGTCTCAGACCAAATGAGACATGGCAAACTGAGCAATTTAACTGTTATGACCTTGTTTGGTAGCCTTGCTCCAGGTGGAATGGGTGCAGTGGGCTTCTACTAGCATTTTAGGTACTGTGGGTGTCCTGTACCCCATGGTTGTACCCAGGTGGTCCCTGTGATCCCTCACTAATACAATGAACATCCCAGGCAGATGAAGGGACTTTCCCAAGGCCTTGCACCGGACACAGAAGCCTGGGACTGGCCTTGTCTCAGAGCCTCTTTCACAGTCCTGTGAAGCACAATCTCTCCCAGCGGGCTTGAAAATCGCACACCTCTAGGGAATGGGCAGATTATATATAGGGCAAATATCCTGGAAGCCAGAAATTGATGTTTTTATTTAGGCTGTTAGCAGAATTGCCATGGGAAATGAGAATCTACTGGGCTACATTGCAAGGAAATACATGTGTGAATTTTCCCTGAACAAAACCCCTGCCCAAGCCAGGGTAGTTTTCCTCAGTTTCCCCTTGCCACTCACACTGAGTATCTTCCACTGCAGCCTGTTGTTTGGTGCATCACCGTGAGCGCCCGTACAGAAACTGCTGGTGACCTGAACACAATATTTTAGAAATCCCATTTCAGTAGTGTTGTGGGACATGTTGCTTAAAATATCTGTGGTGGCTGGAATGAGGTCTCCTAACACTGGCCAGCCCAGGGGAGCTGAGCGGGTGACAGCAGTGGGAAGGAGGACGACCTGCAGGATTGCTCTGGAGCAGGGAGAAGCCTGGGAACTCTCTGCCTTGGCCACACTGGCACTGAGCAAGTTGACCCAGGGAAGAGCTGCTCTGCAGTTTAATGAGGGCAATGGTTGGGCTTCTGTGGTGATCAGCAGACATCAGCAGCAAAGCTGAAGCAGGTCTCATGCCTGGATATTGCAGAATTTTTCTAAGGTGATAGAAAAAGCACCTGAGCTTGGCTGTGGTGGTGGTCTCCAAGCCAGTATGGTGCTGCACAGCATCCTGATGGAGGACAAGTCACATGGCAGCCTGAATTTATTCTGTGCCTATTTCTCCCTATCATCCTTCAGTGAGTTTCCCTCCCCTTTAGCATGAAATTTCTAGGAAAGCAAAGTTTGCCTGATTCAAGTTCAATATGAAGTGTTTCAGAGCCCTCACTAGCAACTTGTTGTTCTGTTGCTTGTTGCAAATGAGCTTAATGGAAACATAAAAGACAGGTCAGAATGAGAAAAAAATAAAGGAAAACTGTAAAAAGTAATGAAAAGAATTAATCAGACCCACATAATTTAAGACAAATATTGTTGTTTAATTCCACTGTTCTCTTTTGGAGTGAGATAACATAGATGTTGTTATTTTTAAAAGGAAGTAATATGACATCCCATTTAATTTCCTCCAGAACAAGACTATCTGGCTTACCAAATATAGCCTGACAAAGAAAAATAGAAATTTCCTGATCAAAGATCCAAGAGTGCAGTGCTCCACCTTAAATCCCTCCCACCTATTAGACCTCCCTTTAGACAAGACAGAGAAACAAATTTCTCACACATCAATGATGCCTCCATAATCAATTTCAAATAGCCCCTTGCATAGGGATGCAAATCTTAGCTTTCTCTTAATAAAGCATTTTAGAAGATGGATGTACTGATCTGATATTATTAAACGAAAAGTGGTCTCTTTTTAATCTAGAGATGCAGGGGCGTTAGTAACAGAGTGAATCAAAGGCCTGGTCTCTTTCTCTTCCTAATTATCAATAGTGTTTTATAATCTTATTAATATTGATACACAGTATACTGAAGATCTGTTAACGTATAATGTATGTGGAGGATAATTAACGAGATCCGAGTCAGATCAATCGCCTATTTGACAGCAAACGGTGTGTGGCTTATAAATTATACATATGCTAGGTATGGCTAGAAATGTTTAAAGTTTCAGTCCAATCCTTCCAGTACAGCACTGGGAAAACTGATGAACTTAAAGGCACAGTCCCTTGCCTGTTAGGTTTATACTGTACACTCAGAGGAATAACTCTTATTTAAAAATCAAAGAGTTCCATTAACTGCCAAGATCTCAAAGCAGCACAGAAAACACACCTTCTCCTTGTGAAGTGCAGCTAAACAAAAGGCAAAATCTTGTAAGAAAAGGGATGATTAATAAAAGTGAGGTAATTTTCCTTTTGATTTCTGAGAGGAGGTAGCATGCAAGATGTTCCAAATGACAGAAATGATCCCACATCTTCACACTGGCCTTTAACAAGGTTAGACTTGCTAGTGCAGTAAATACAATTAATAATCCCAATTAATATTGCATGTTTTGGTAGGTTTGAGAGCATGAAAGCTTTCCACAGATTACTCCTCACTCCCCAAAGCAGACGCAGCATGATGAGACGAAGGGATGAAAATGTGGAAATAAAACTTTCCTTTTTTGTTGTTGCAGAGCTCCTGATAAGCATGGGGCTGAGATGAAAGGAGATGTCAGGTTTAACAAAAATAACATATTATTATTAATAATAATTTACCTCAGGGGTACGACCCAGTGCAATAATGACTGCTCACAGCTGTGAAACTTCACCTAGTTTATGAAAATGGCTCAGACTTTCTCAGCTTTTCCACAGTAGACCTTGGGTCAAGCTCAGCCATGGTGCAAGGAGATGTGATTCCCAAGGTGAAGGGACTACATCTGTCCCTTGTGTTTCATGAAGGAAGACTTGGATCAGTTTAACTAACTAGAAATTCAGCTTCCTCTGGAACCAAACTTCTACTGATGTCAGGGGGAGTTTTGCTTGAGGGAAAATATAGCCAGTACCATGCCAGATCATGCCTGAGACAGGATATACTTCATCCAGTGCCCTCTCTGACCAGAATCAGCACCCAACACTGTGGAGAAAGACATAAGGTGGGCTGCACTCAGCCATGGTATAGATAAATTCCCTCTGTAGCATGTCCCAGACTGGACAACACAGGGAGGACGGAGTTGGTGGCTGCAGTTGTCTTGGTTGCTCTCAAAAACACACACCTTACTATCCTAACTCACAAGAAATTTTTGAGTAGGTATCTTTGGGTCAGAACCCAGTAAGATCTTGTTTTGCTTTGCTTCTGGAAGCAAATGTTTTACCCAAAGACTTGGGCTGGTTTTTTTTGTTTTCCTTTCCTTTTTTTCCCCATGAACCACTATATAAGCAGTATGCCTGTATAAACACCCCCCTTTCTGAAACAAGCCAAGTGCCCTTAGTGGCACCCATGACAACATGACAGGCACTAAACTTGTCCCTAAACATCCCTTTTTGAAGCTGGAGATTCAAATCCACTCAACTTACCCCTGGAAATCAAATGATCCTAAACAGCTTTACCCGATAACCAGTTTGCATAAGATGACAGTTCATTTGTAATTAAGCCTTTAATGTATGACTATGTGTGAGCTTGTGCTTGTTGCAACAGAAGCTCTGATGGGCAGACAGGAGCCCCAAGCTGGCTACCAGTGGCAATACCTGGATACTGCAGAGTTGCCTGATGGAGATTCTCAGGATTAGCAAAGCCTTTCCTGAGTCATCCTTTGTACAGCCCTTGTAGGCCCATCTCAGTCAAAGTGGCCCGCCCGTCTGTAGTGTGGCAAGTGAAAGACTTGCCCGGTTAAAGCAAGTGGGGGAAAATTGTTCCGTGCTTTGCCAGGTGAAGCGTTAATACAGGATCCGTCACAGGGAAGGGCAGGAAAGGCTTGCTAGATTACAAAGGCCATTACTTAATGGCCATGCCATCCCTTGAGCCAAGGTTTAAAGTAAATTATTTAAATTATAATATTATGCCCTTTCCCCTGAGAAGTTGTCAGTGCTACAGTAGCATGAATGAGTGAATGCTCAGCCTCCAGATGAGGCAGCCATGGAATACAGCAGCTCAGGTCAGAGCGCTCAAAATGGCTGTAACTTCAGAAAAATGGACCCCAAACCAAAACCAGCAACAGTTTTGATACAAGCAAATTTCTTGCAGTCTCTCAAGATGAGTCGGTAGCTAAATCAGGTAAAACTGCTCTGGTCTCCTGACTCTCCAGGACTGTGTTTGAACCATTAGACTCATGCTTCCTTTTGTCCTTTAGTGGCTTCATTTCTGTCTCATAGCATTAATTCAGGTTATGCTGCTTGCAGTGCTCCATATAAATGAGTTTAAGACCACACAGGTTCACAGGAATCAGTGTGGTCAGGAAATGCTCTTTTGTCTCACTCACACCTTCCCATAAAGGACCCACTGGAAGATTTTAATTCTGTCCTGTCCCCTGATCAAGTCACTGGTGTGGTCACCACCTGGACAGTCTGGGCTTACCTGTCCATCAGGTACTTTACTGCTTCCCTATAATGCTCTCTTGAGTTACTTTTGTTCCCATTTTACACCTACTTTTTTCATTACGTTTTCTTGACGCAGTTTAGCTATACAGTTAACTGTATTGAAATAATATGTCAAAAATACTCTTAACTGTAGGTCAAAATTGCTTTTCCAGTTAAGTGCTCTAATCATGTGTCTTTGCTGAATCTTTCTCAATGGAAAGTCAAGATCTGAAGTTTCCTTTTTATTCCTCGTTTCCCCAAGACAGGGATATCCATCCACAAGTGCTGTGACCATATTGCATTATTCTCCACAATTTCCAAGTGAAAAAAATAATAATGAGGTAATTTTTCAAACCCAGACCCTTTAAGGAAAGACCAAAGTGTCCCATTTGGATATTCACTGGCTAATGTCAGTCCCGGAACCAGTCTTTAAACACCGTTCTGTAACACAAAACACAATGAATTTATGTTAAAGGTAGCAGGAAAATTGAGGTACAGATTGGCTACAGGAAGGAACAAATTAACAAGAGGAAGGAAGTTCAGATCGCGGGGAGCTGTGCTGGTTTGCAACGCCTGGAATGAAGACATCCCCCTCCTCCCTAAAGCAGGCTCCAGCATGCCCATGGGTTAGGCTGGTCTCCTACCAACAGGCTGTGAGATATTTATGGTCCATCAGCATCAGCCTAGAAGCCATGCAAATGGAGCTGTGGGATCCAAATTTGGAGAGCTACTTTCACAACACTGAGATTTTTTCATGCAAAATAGAGGATGCTATACAATTTATAATGCTTTTAGCTACATGGTCAACCCAGAACAGGGAGACCCATGTGCCACAGCTCAGCAAGGACAGCTGAGCAGGGACCACCCTTCCCATTGACCCATTGCCACCAGCCTGGGAAATCAGCCCCATGATTGAGAGACTTGGTAGGTCAAAAGGTGATGGGGGCAGACTCTGTTCCTCACTCTCAAGGGCAAAATTTGGAGTGGCAGCCAGCAGCCAGCCTCCCTGCCTGGGCTGGGAGGAGCTTCTTGGGAAGCTCTGAGGCCATCTCAGACTTGAAGACATCAGCTGTCCAGGAGGAGCTTTTTAAGGGCCAAAGAGGTCAGCTGAGCAGTGCTTTTTCTTCCCTGTCCCGCTACTACCACTCTCCCCTACATTCTTCTTTTGTTTGCTCCAAATTGCAGTTTAATCCTCATTACCAAGTCAGTGAGCGTTAATGAGCAAGGCAAAGGGGGATATTGAGTGTGTGGAGACAGAGAGGGGAGGCAAGAGCCTTGAGGAGATGGCACCTCCATACAACCTCCAACAGGCAGGTGCTGTGTCCATGTTGTTTCCAACAGCTTCCTTGCAAATGCTGCCTTTTCACCTATTGTCTCTGTTCTCCATGTAGCCCCCCAAAACAAAAGGGCAAACAGAGAGGAGAAAGCGTGAGTCCTGGGGTGGCTGGGTGTGAGAGGGGCTGTAGCCACGCCAAAGCCCCCACCCTGCCAGAAGAGGACTCATCACTCGTGAAGCATGGCTGCCCGTGAGGATGCTCCTTCCTCAGCTAAACCACACTGAAACGTCTTTGAGTCTTGTGACCTGTCAAGGTTTTGTCAGAGGATGTCAAAGTGCCTGTGTGACAGTCTGTGTCCTACCTCTAGGCACCCCGATTTATATTCCAGTGCCTTTCTCAGACGTTTGTGATAATACGCCAGATTTTACACCCAAGTGGCTGAGGCCCTGGCATATTTCCCTGTCTGCCAACTGTCACGAGTGGAGGTGGGAACGGTGAAGCTTGTAGTCAGCCAACGTTATGCCAATGAAAGCTGGGTCCACCAGACTCCTGAGGCTGCTGGAGCCACTGTCACATCATCGCTTCCCTTAAGTCAAGCTGGTGCAACTTCCCGGTGCATATCAATCTGCAGGGATTCTGATTTACATCTTTTAAGGCTGAAACATTTTCCCCTCCCTAAAGAAACACTGTTTTACAATGAGATAAGTTTAATGGGGAGTCCATAAAGCAAAGTTAAGCACCTTGGCAAAATCTAAGGGTAAAACACACAGGTAGTAAATCGTTTGCAGATTGCAACATTTCCTGGTGTCCTTGGACAGAGTGTCTTTACTTCTCAAGCACGGTGCTTACAATTTTATCAAAAGTCAGAATATGTTTATAAGGAACCCTGTCCAGCCTGGAGCACTAAGGTCTGAATGCAGAAATAAATGATTTTCAGAGAAGAGGTGCATGTCCTGGTTGCAGCCTGGAGGCTGACCCATCAACTCACAATATTTCATGCCCTGTGCCCTGCATCAACTTTGGAGGGAATTACAAGCACTGGCCTCCTTTGTACGGAGGCACTTTATAATCAACCTGTCCTGCTCTAGCAAATACTATCAGAGTATATCTTATTAAAGATCCATGCCTTTCCCCCAGCTAGTGCGGTTAACTAAGAGGCTTTACTTATTGAGTAAAGCTGGAATTTTACAAAAAGCTCATTTCCCAAGTAGTCAGCAAAGGAAGAGAGCAGAAATTTTAAAGGCCTCAGCACCCTGGGTGCTCACTGAAAACTAAGTCCTTTTGAGAATCTGACTGCTAAGGTGTCACCATGGGAGTTAGCAGAAGCATTGAGCACTTGAGAAAAACAGACCTGAGTTTCATTGCCTGCAGGTATACTTACCTAGAGTTTCTTTCTTAGGATAAGACTTCAAGAGAGAGTGGCTCTTACATAGTGGCTTGCTGCTCTCTCCTTTCTTCCCCCTCCCTTCTGGCTCTTCAGTCAGGCAGTTCAGCTCACTCAACCACCAGAAAACTGTTCACATTTTTTGCCAGTTGAGTTTTCTACCCTGTGGTGGGCCGTTTCAAAGCAGCACTGAGCCTGATTCACAGGATGTGGTGCACAGGAAAGAGATGTGGTGTCAGGAAAACCTTCCAAGATCAGTTCAGCCATCCACTGAAAGTCCACTTTCTTCCACCAAACTGTTTGGTCCCACTGAAACGTCACGAAGCAGCCCTGCTGCTGAGATGGTGGATGGCTGTGGCAGCTCTGGTAGCAGCTGGACTACTCTGGGAAGATGGCATAGATTATGGGTGCTTGAAATCTTTTTAAAAGCCAGCACTAGGAGAGAAAGAAGAAAGGTGTTAAATCAAGTTGGCCTAATTCCACTTTAAAATCATATTGTAGCCACTTATGTACAATATAGAAAGTATTTTGTTTCCCTTCTTTAGGTAGCTGTGGACTCGAGGGCAGATCAATTGTTTTCTATCTTTAAGCTCTCACAGAACCAAAAGAATGATTTTTTCCATTCACTTTCTAGATGCCCTATTTTAGCAAAAGATGCAAATACCCCACAGTGGCTTCATGCTAACTAAACAAAAGCAATTCCTTTCTTACTAACAAGACCAGCAAATTCAAACTAGAGGCTCCTCTTTTTTTTTTTTTTCTAACCATTTACCACTCTTTTAATCCTCCTCCCCATCTTTTCAAATCCTTGAGGGAAACAGCTGAGCTTTAAGCATGCCCCGGAGGTCGCTGTAGATGTATGTTTGTACATACACATTCACTGGAACCTTTGCACTTCCCTAATCCACACAGGTCATGATAAGCATACAAACCCCAGCCACCTCACCCCTCAGCAAAGATTTACTAGTCTATGCAGAGTGAAGACACTATTGTTAAGACTACATTGACCTCTTGAAAGGTATTATAGAATATTCACTCATCTCCTGTGAAGTATTATCAGAAATAAGCCGAGGCACATAAATGAATGAAGTACATTTCATGTCATAATACATAAATTCATTTGCTTCACAAATTGCAGGACTCACTGTGACCAGCTGACTCATTGAAAAATGCAATTCAGTTTTGGAAGATTAACTCCTAAGCAAAAAATTTTGGATTAAACACATAGCTACTGAGTTACTAAACATAATGCACATATCAAAATACTATCTGTTTAATAATTGCAAAGCCACAGATAAATCATTTTATCATGCATCTTTGCCTTCACGAGTTTTGCTGTTCATCAAAGGTTCAGTCTTAGCCCTATACAATTCACCAGCATTGGAGCTTTGTACTTTTGAAAAGAAAGAGTGAAATTATGGCTGTCATGGAAATCAGTGAGAAAATGCACTTACATTTAAGGAGGGCAGAATGTGAGTGAGTCTTTGAAAGCCCTCCAGTGTCATAGCTAAAAACTGAGGTGTTGGTTTATTTTCAAACTTGTCAGAGGATTAATGCCCTATATTTCAAGGTGAAAAAATGTACACATATATTGTGATATTTGTGCAATGAATTTGTGAAACCTACAGCACAACATTGCTTGAATTTTTTTTCCATTTATACTACAACTTTGACCAACTTGGATTTGTCAACTAAAGTTCTGAAAGCACTTACACTTATGCCTATTTTCACTTCTGTGGCTGATCCTTTTGAAGTCTTGGGATCTCGTGGTTGTTGGAAAGCGGAGTGTGTGCACAAGAAGAAAGTCTTATCATTTATGAGACCACCAACTGACAAGAGCTCTGTACCACTGGAAGGGGGAAGATGTTTGTGAGGGTGAGATGTTTGTGAGCTCTTTGTGAGGGTGGTCAATCACTGGAACAAGTGATGAAGAGAGATTGTGGCATCTTCATCTCTGGAAACAGCCAGCTCCCAGAGCAACACTGGGATGCAGCTGCATCTGACCCTGCTCTGAGCTGGGGGAGTTGGTGGATGGTCTCCAGAGGTGCCCATTTAGTGACTCTGTGATCTGCAGGTTCTTTAGAACCAGAATGAAATTAACATTTAGTGTGCTAGAAATTCCTACGTCATTACACATAGCACAATAACATGATGAGAATGTTGTAACATACGTTGCAATGTTTCTCTCCTTTGTAAAGTCAGCATTTGATATACGGCTGTTAGAAAGAGGTATTTTTTTGTTTAAAGTCAACACACTCTCTCAAATAGATTTCTTGGGCTTTTTAGATCTCTCTTTTCTTAATGTGCTGAAATGCTAAGCACCATTGCAAATTCACATCAATATATCTATTGACATCTTTCTTGCTGTTTTCCTCTTCTTCTATTCTCTGAGTCATCACTCTTGCCAACTGCTCCTGAGATCTTTGGTTATGATCTAGCAAAGCCCTTAAGCACATGCTTAACTTTAAGAATGCAAGCAGTCTTTGTGAATTCAGCAGGACATTTCCTTTAACTGCTTTGCTGGACTGGGGCCAAAGTGCTCAGTGCTCTACATACAGATCGAAATATAATAATTCACACACAGTTAGAAAAATCACTGCAGAGTGTAAAATAAATTGGAACAGATTTTTCCCAGTCCCTTCACAGAATTTGGCCATGAAACACTACAAAATTCTACCAGCTCTGAATATAGTTTATAAATTAACAGAATTCAATTCATCAACATATGTCATGGAAAATATCTGGTTTATACACTAAGTTACTTTCACATGCACATTTTTTTTGTCTTCCTCTCTCACGCACACACACACATACACTTATGAGACTCTGGCCTGCTTGACTCTGTTTCTTAGGAACTACATTCCTCAGCAAATGTCATAACTTATAACTTCTTCTAACGTTCAGAAAATCTGCACAAATTGCTAGGTAAAAGTTCATGATACTCTAAAGCTCTTAAAAGACGTTTTGGGGGAAGCTGTACAGAAGTTTAGCAGCAGCTGGCAGATAAGCACAAACAAGGCAGAGATGCAAACACAAGACCAGCCCAGCAGGGTCAGGCCAAAGGTCTGAGTTCTTGCTCTACCAGGTGCCCAGATAAGGGCACAGGAACAGGGCAAATGTATCATGGCATTTATATATCCCAAGCTTATTCACTCAGCTTCCAGCAACTTGGTGACTCAGGTTGTCCCAAGCCAGAAGTGATATACCAATATTTATGACTACATGAATTTGTAATGGTCTTAATTTCATTGTTTCTTCTAGTGGGTTTTGGGTTTGGTTGTTTGTTTGTTGTTTTTTTTTTTTAAATCTGTGTAAATTTCTGGCACTCACAATATCCTGTGGCAAGGAGTTTCACAATTTAATCCAGTCTGTGCAGGAATAGCACCAAACGCTTGCTGTCTGCTGTAGACAAGCTACTTGATTGCTGCTGTCTCCCATGCAAGAACTAGGGGCAGCAAATGAAATACCAATTCATTATTCACCTTCCCTGTCCCATGCATGATTTCATGTTCCACTGTAACTCCCCCCTCTGTTAGTTCTTTTCTTAGCTGAAAAATCCTCCTCCATCTAGCCATTCCCGTGTAGCACTCTGTGGAAGGAAGACCTGATGTGCTGGAGGAGGCAAGCAGTCTGCTTTAGCAAGACTAGGGGTCTTCTAGGGGAGTGCTTCTAGCAGTGCTTCTAGGGGAATCCCAGGCTAATGAGACCTGGATGAAGAGTTTTAGCCAAGTTGTGATGCAAATCTTAAGCTTTTGCACTGTGGTAATGAATGGCTGCTTGTGCATCTACTAGATTCTGCACGCTGTGAGTTGTGAGCTGTAAAATAATGTCATACGTGAATGACAAAAACGATCCATCCTTTCTTTTTACTGCTAAAATAAGAGAACTCTTAAGTGGACAAAAAATTCTCAAAATTGTTTGTGTGAAGCATTCTGCTCATTCTAAGAACCAGAACTTATGGCTCTCTTTTTGTATCATTTGAGACATAGCAGTGAAAGATAGAATGGTGGAGGTGAGGTCAGTTTCTTCTTTGACATACTTATTTCAAACTTTCTTTGTGGGGTGTTTCTTTTTTGTATGTGAGCTCATTGTACACTACTAACGTTCAGGCAAAAGAATTGGTGAACAAATGGCATGACTACTGAAAAATTGATTATGCAGTTCAATGGGTAGCCGAAAACAACAGAATAAATGAATGAAAAAATAATTGATATTTTTTATGTCATGCTAAAATTCCTCTTAGCAGAGTATTGTAAATATTCAAGACTGCAAGATTACCTTCATCTCTGATAACTGGTAGTCACGCATGCTTCTAGATGGTCTTCTCCTCCGATAAAGTTATTGTTAACCTGCTTTGCATTTCTCATAAGCTGTGATTATTTCTGCATTTGTTCCCACAGCACTCATTCAAGTCTACAAGCCTAAATCTTGCATTCCTGCTATAATTCTTTGAGCCCATGAGCTGTGTCGCTAAAACACCTAGAAAAGCAGAGGCTAATGCACTGTCGTTATTAGCAAGTGTGGTACCTTATGAGCCTCAGTTAATCCAGTACCAAAATGGAAAGAAATCTTGGCTCCGTGAATGCCAGCAGCAGAATTCACCCTGGTATCAAGGAGTTCAGGAATCTACTGACTTCTTCTGCCCTGCCAAGTGTTGCAAATCTGTCAGTGCCGATGTCTGTAAAATGAGAAGTGACATAGAAACACAAGGATTCAACCTCAAAACTTGGTGCTGTTCTATGGGAATCTGTAACTCTTATATTGTGTCTCTCCTAATGGGCATTCTTTCTCCTTTTTTTTTTCTTGGCTGCTTTTAAGTGTTTCTGGTGTGGCCAAGGAGGGTGAGCACTGGCTGTGCATCCAAATGTAGCAGGTACAGTGTATCTGCACTGGGTTGTTAATGAATGCTGGCATCAGGAGACTGGCAAGCAAAGAGACCCATAAGAAAAGCCTTTTCTTTAAAAAAAGTTCTTCTGTGCTCCATAGCTGAGGGACAGAGTTTAGTGCGTGCCCAATGGGTTGCACAATTTCTCATCACTGCGCCTGAGACGGGTCCTACCGTCGAAGTTGTTGGTCTAAAATTTGCACAATGGTCTGGAAATGCCAGTTCTTCAAAGTATCAGAGGCACACCTGGTATCTGCTCCTCCTTCTCCAATGGCTGGGAAACAAACTTAATGCACTTGACTGAGTGTGAGTCTCTGGGATAAGCCACCACTGTTCCACATGAATAACAAAACCCCAGTAGCTTTTTCAGAGGGTTCATCTTCATTTCCTTCGTTAAAGCACAGTGTTGCTCCCCTCTGTTCTAGCTGTGAATCTGCTTCCTTCATGCGATGTATAAATGTAAATATATTCCTCTCTTGCATTAAGAAGGTGTACTACAAAAGTTGAGAGGTAAGACAGATCAATTCAAAAGAAACAGTAGGTGGCAGAGATACAGTTGCTACAAGACTCCAGGACATGCCAGACTTCGTGTCATTAACTATCATTAGCACTTGGAGCTCAGACAATGGCATATTTAAAGGACGTGGGTGGCTTCAGTCCATTTCCTAGTGGGCAAGTGTCCACACGACAAAAGCACCGCTAGAATTGGCAATAAGTGGCTCACTGGCAGCTTACCCTGAGCTACCGATGGACAGGAACCCAAGACAGGGACGCTCTCGTGTTTCTAGGAGGATGTTTCCAAGACGGGTTTGTGACAAACTGATGGGTAAGCCAACTGTACAGCCGCTTGGCCAGTATTGCTAAGGTGTTAGTGTGGCACCGTTCCCATTCCCTAAACACGTTTAATCTTTGACAAGGTATGGCATTTGATAGCAGCAATGTTTACATATGCATGTGTTTGGTTGAGCTGAGGCGTGCTGCACTGTTAATGTCGTATCACTCATTGAATGGTCCTCTGAACTCTTCTTCTGCTAGACTTTTACTGCTGAAGGCAGAGAAAAATGGCCACATTTTAATCACTAAGCCCTATTTTTTAGAGGTAGCTCTTTCCACAAAGATACAGTCTATGAAATCCTTTAGTCACAAGAAATAAAGCCAATGATTGATTTGTATTCTGCAATGCACCCTCTGGCTAAAACCAAGTTATAAGCACCAAATGGTTGAGACGTGGCTTGTGAAAGGGCAGTTATGTGAGTGGCACCAGAAGAAAAATGTTAATAAAGGGCAGTCCATTGAACTGAGGTTAAATACTTTCATACTTCTCAACCAACCCAGAAATGTCCCTGAATTCTCATTAAAAAATGTTCTTCATAATCTGATGTTTTACCTCGTTAAGGAAGGGGGATCTTGAGGATCAAGAAATATCACTTTGTTGAGGAGAAATAAAGGTAACAGGGATATAGCTTAAAAAAAATCTTTTATTCTTTTCATTCCCTTTAACCATTTGTCTTGCCTTTTTATTCATTTGTCTGGGCTTTATTTTTTTTTTTTAGTTTGGGGTTTTTTAAATGAGTGTACTTAAAGAAGTTTGGAGGTTTGTCCCTAACTGTGTGCAGGCTCATTCCTGCCCCTGAGGCAGAGCCGAGTCTGGGGGCAGCCAGTCTTCCCACTGCCACATTGGGCACCAGCCCTACAACCAGCCTTGGTCACTCTCCTTTTCCCACCCCAGCTCGCTCCACAACACCACCAGGGAATGGGCAGGGTCTAGTCCCAAATGACTATTTGAGGCTTTGAGGTTTTTGATACTGGGCTGGAAGTCTCAGGGAAACAAGGTATATTCCAGTACAGTCCTACTTCCAGGTTAAAAATGGCCAAAATCCCAAAGGACTGTACAACACTTAGCACAAGCCTATGGGTGTTTGAGTCGTGGTTTGGGATGTCATCAAGTCTGGCTGCCCAAGAGTTAGCTTGTAGGAGTTTATACCAGGCACACAGTACAAAGCTTGGGTTTAATCCAGATCATTGTGTGCCTCACTGGTGGGATTTTGGATCTGACACTGTGGTTTATGCTGCAGTTGTGCTGGTTTTCAGATGTGCCACTCCGTACGACCTGGGCTTTGGAACGCTTTGAGGATACTAACACCTCATCTCTAATTTAAGTACATAGTAAGTCCCAGGGAAGTTTGCTTTGTATCATCATTTGTCAAGGGAAGTGACTGATAGAAATGGTGTGATTTGACAAGCTGAGCCTACATGTTATAGAGAAGCCCTGCAATGGACAGGGGGACGTATTTGAATGGAGATCCCCACTCTGTGGCCAGCAGAGCCCTGACCTGGTACAGCAAATGGACTGATCTCCAAGAAACTGTTGCAAGGATGACATCTCTCTCCTTAGGAAGGGGTGTCACATCTGTGAAGAGCTTTGTCCTGCATTAGGGAACAGCACATACCTTGATTTCAAATCATGCACATGATAAGGCAACATTTGATTTAAATTTAAAATTAGGATAAAAGCATTTTCATAAGTGCATGAGCTCAATACCCATTTAATTACAGATGGCATGTTTGAAAGTCAGGGCACATTTAATTTTGGACTTTTATTTTTTTAAAGTTTAACCTGTTTTATTTAGCAAATGCTAGATTCCAAACAAGTCTGTCTGTATTGAGTGAGTAGTGTTTTTTCTGCTACAGAAGTGTTTAATCCTGAGAAAACTCAGATCTGAAAACCTCTTCGTTGGCTGAAATGTTCAAAGATTTAACAAATTCAGCAAGTGGGAAAATTAATCTTTGAATTGAAGAAACAATCTGACAAAATAAGCCTTAAAAGTAGGTGCCAGGTGTCGTAAGGAAGTTCTTCATGCAGCACTTGCTTAATGTATACTCAAAATGCATCCACTTTTGTTCGAAGATCCAACAAAACATATGAAATTGGGTTACACCAATTCTCTTGATCTATGAATCTTCCACTGTGTCAAAGATAATACACCAAACAAACTTACATGTAAATGGTGTGATAAAATGATCTACCGTATACATTATCATCCATTAATATTGTTAGGGCTAATGCATTTCATCTGTCACACACTTTGTTTTATATTATCCCCACCTTACTAAAAAAATACCATAAAACCCGCTCGCTTGACAGTTGTGCAGGCTACCTGCTGGAAAGTGAAAGTCCAAGGACACGTGTCCTGTCATTGCTGTACCTGCAGCTGCTGGTGAAGAAGAGTGGTCTGGTTGTGAGGAAAGGTGGGCTCTGCTCTGGACAAGGCTGCTGTCCTCTGGGCAAACCATTTCATTTCTTTCTGCTTGTCTCCTTCTTCCACTCATCGCCTGCCCCGTCCCTTGTTTGTAAATAGTGGAGCTCCACGTGTGTTCACAACAACCAGTGCAAGAGGCCCCACGTTTGGCAGAAGTCTCCAGGATCTATAGTATAGAGTAGTAAGTCAAAAATAGCAATTCATAATAAGATGAGAGACTCTGCAATCACTCTGACCTTGAATTCTCTGCTGTCTTTTGACAGGGAGAGGGTGAGATTGGACTGAAACAGCCCCCTCGTTTTGCGTAGAGCCACCAATGACCGAGGCTGCATTTGAACCACAGCCCTAGAGGCAAAAGGCTTTGCATCTCGTTGCCAATTCACAGCAAGAACATAACTTGAGCCCACACACTAATGCTAAGCAAGGGCTGAGTGTTACTAATCCTTATTCACATATCTACACCTATTAAAATCGCATGTGTGAAGGTTTGCAGGACTTGTTCCTTTATTATAAAGACTGGCCCTTTCATAACATGTTCTTAAATCAAATAAAAAATAGTATTACCTGCCAAAAAGGGGGAAAAAAGACAAATGCATGAAAAATACATGGCTTTCTTCCTCAGACATATTGTGCTGAATGGCGTTGTTTGGCTTAAACTGAAACATTATGTTTTTAGAAGGCTGAGAAGAATGTTTAGACATAATGGTTTAAAAGACTCATTATTGCAGGTGCTGCACTTTATTCTCCAATTCATTCTTATTACCAGAAAAGCCACCTCCACAAAGGCTGCCTGGTGATGTCCCTCCCGCTGGAATGCTTGCCCTTCTCACTGGCTGCATAATGTGTTGAGGGCAGAATTATCTGACTCGATAACCATCCCTCCCGGCCCACGCGGCTCCAGGATGCTGGGGAAAATCTACTTGGATAAGATCTTTCAGACTCTGACTTTCAGTGACCCTGTGACAGAACAATACAGAAAACTGATGCTTTTTAAAATGCCAGGTAGTAACTTTCAGCTGCTAACAGATTTCCTCATTCCTGACAGAATTTATAAGCATACATTGTAGTTCTTTTTTTTTTTTTCCTTCATATAAATTATGGGAATAAGTCCAGAAAACCTTAAAGAATTCTCATGAAAGACCATTACAACCATCCTGATGCTTGCATTCCCATGGGCCAGGCATTTCAGAAGGGAGACCTGTTGGACAGACGGAAGATGCTTTAAAAAGAAACATACTCTGAGTTTTTCAGCCAACAATGGCAGGCAGGGGTGAGTGATGGAAGTTGCTTGTCCAGTTCTTTTGTGAGCACACTCACATTGCTCGTAGGCTGTGCATTATAACTGCAATTGGTCATGATATTATTTTGAGCTCTTTACTGATACATGTGCAATCATGCAGAATAAATCTCTTAATTATTGTCTTGCATATCATACTGGTTTTTCCCTGATGATGATAGGAAGTTATCACTTCCACACCTGTCTAGAAACTGAGCAGCCTAAAATATCAAATGCCAAGATTTCTTCTCCTATGCTCTTTGTACCCATAATTTCAGTCACGTTTCTTCACCTCCAGAAAATATGCCATTATTTGAACCATTGCTTTTCCAGAAAATCTCCTATCATCACGTATCTTCCCCAGGATCTCAGTTAACTCTTTTTAAAAGTTATCTGTAAAGAGAGCTTTTTTGACTAGTGTTGTAGAAACACAGCTTCTGAAGCCCAGTGGTCTGTGGAACATGGACGGATGTTCTGTTTGGAACATGGGAGATGTCCTGCCATGCCATGCCAACTCCAAGCCTTCACTTCCCAATGCTCCTACAGGCAGATTGGTTTTTTCTTGTTAGAGGAAAAGAGGACAAGGGGTTTAAATGTAAAATATATCCATTGCCACAGAGATCAGCTTCAGGGAAGGTAAGACTCTGCTGGGGAAGGGATCTGCAGCAAAAAAAGGGCCGATGAGAAGCTCTTTTGGGGGCTTTTTGAAGCCGGGACAAGCCCTCTGCTTGTAGAGGGGCTGACAGCTGGTGGGTGGTGTGTTGGGGGAGCCTGGGTGGAGGCAACACCACTCCCAGGTTGATGAAGCCACCAGGTGATAAAATGCCTCAGTGAGGGCAGGGGCTAGCCCCTGGCTACAGAGCAAGCACCCAGGGCTGGTGCGTGTCCCCCGGTAGGTGCCTCAGAAGGCTGCAGTCTGTACAGCAGGGCGCTGAGCCTCAACCTGTCTGTAAATTCAATCCCTCTAAGTAGCCGGAGGACTAGGGGGCTGAAACTGACTGTCACAAGGGGTCAGCTGGTTGTAGAGATCCAGCTATGGTTGCTACCCACTGTAAGGCTGTTGTTAGAAAAGCTGTGGGCAGCCAGGCAGAGGCCCCATGCAAACATGTTGGGCATCCAGGCCTCTGGCTGCAGAAAGTGCCAGAGCCTGGCACTGGCAATGGAGGGGAGCGGAGACAACACCTGGGGTTTAATAAGGCCAAATGCTGGGTCCTGCATTTCAGTCACAACAACCCCAGGCAATGCTACAGGCTTGGGGAAGAGTGACTGGAAAGCTGCCCAGCAGAAAAGGACCTGAGGGTGTTGGTGGACAGATGGCTTAGCACTTTACTGAGAGAGTGGTCAGGCACTGGAACAGCCTGCCCAGGGAGGTGGTGGAGTCACCATCTCTGGAGGCATTTAAGAAACATGTAGACATGGCACTTCAGGGCATGCTCTAATATCCAAGATTGTTGGGGTTTTTGTCTGTCTGTGGGTGGGTGTGGGGTGGGTGGGTGTGGTTTTGTTAGTGGTTTAGGGGTTTTGTGGGTTTGGTTTTTTTTTGGTTGGACTCAAGGATCTAAAAGGTCCCTCCCAACCATGAATAATCTGTGATTCTGTGTAACATATCATCTTTCCTGAAAAGGCCCCCAAAAATGGAAAATAAGGCAGTTTTAAAAAGATTTCTGAAATACCTCAATTGCCAATATCTTACCACCACCACCACCTTCCCCCTACTCTTTTAACTTGGCCATATTTTATAGTTTCCTAGCTTCCATAAACCCCAGTGTTGCCTTGAGGACTAGCTCTGAGTTATGCTAGTTTTCAACTTTTTATCAGTTTCTTGGTTTATTTTGTCTGAGTGTACTACTGCTTTTCTGTACTGTATCATTCCATCTTCTCACTCTGGAACAGAATGAGAATGGAATGTTTTTGAAGTAAAATTTTAAATTAAAAAGATATTTTGTTTGTGATGTGGGCCAGCTGCAGATTGCAGTCTGGAGTATTGGGTTTTTTGCGCACGTGTGCATGTGTCTGCGAACTCAGAGTGGCATGACTGGCCACTTGCTCTATGCACAAGGAAGCAGGATGCAATCCCCTGGGAACAGAAGAGCTTACTCTTAACTTGAAATTCCCACATATATACAAACATTGAAGAAATCGCAAGTACTAGGAATGGTGAGCTATTCTGTAGCAGAGCTATGACTGCTGCTATGCAAACTCTTATCAGTGCCATTAAGTTATTAATTTTACTACATATTATTATTTTTTGCTTCATGCTAAAAAAACCCCACAGTACTGTCTCTTTGTGCTGTTGTGCCAACTAAGCTGCACCAATGCCTCATCTCGTGGATTTCACCCCAGATATTTGAGCTTCTTTTGCAGTGGGAAGCAGCAAATTGCCGTATCCTCATGGTTTACCTCATGGATAGGAAAATCTTCAAAGTGTAGTTGTGAGTTGTTACACATATCCTCTACTTTTATCATATAAATTGATTTGGTAGAGAAAAATTTATGATATTTCATCCAGGACTCTGCATGAGAATCAAGCATTCTCCTTCAAAATCACCTTCATCTTCAAGCCTTCAAGTCTATGCAGAAAATGCAGAGACCCAGCCTGCCAGCACCCAGTGAAACAATAGTTCTTGTCCTACTCAAGAAACAGCATTTGTTTTATAAATGTTGTTATGCCTACCATGTCACTTCCAAACCTAAAAGAATATTGAAGTTCTGATTCTTCCTTCTT
>BJBW01004797.1:1164-22537 GCA_004320125.1 Scolopax mira
CACTAAATTTTTAGGGTTACTGTGCTTTATAAGCAAAGCAATCTGTCTTTAATAATGTTATGACACACAGAAGTACTGGGAACAAAATGATCTTTATTTTCTGGCTATAGTAACATGACATGGGCCTGAGGTTACAGCCAGTTACACTTTATCCAGTGGCTCTTATGGTTATTGTTATAAAGCTTTATCCTTGTTATCATCAGGATGGTCTTGAATTCATTCTTTCCTATTCTCACAGTGCTGCAGCCAACATGGTCTGTACCGTTCTGTCAGATATACTGGAATTGTGGTTTAAAGCAGATTCTGGGAGAAACTTCAGCCCACATAGAAAATCTCCTGACTGCTTAGCCTTATTCCAGTCTAAACCAGCACCAGTGTTTAAAAAAAACGAGTATGCAGCTGCATGCTTGCAAACTGAGTACAATGTATACATGTTTACAGAGTGTAAAATAAAATAAAATATCTATTTTATTAGGCTGTATTTACAGCCACCAGGCACTTTACTCTCTCCTGGGAGTTTGGAGATAGTCTTCAAATGATCCTGAGCTTTACAAGGCATGAAAATAAATTTGGA
This sequence comes from Scolopax mira, assembly GCA_004320125.1. Lineage (NCBI taxonomy): Eukaryota > Metazoa > Chordata > Aves > Charadriiformes > Scolopacidae > Scolopax > Scolopax mira. Next base: position 1,739 of record BJBW01004797.1, read on the forward strand.
GCTAAAACAGGCAGATTCTTGGCAGGGTTTTTCTTTCACTCTGCCCTGTGCAACTATCAGTGCAAACCAGGGCCAATGTCTTTGGCTGTGAAAAAGAAAGAGCTTATAAAAATAGTACCACAATGTTTTGTGCAGGATGTGTGGCCATAGTCATGTTAAAAGTATAACACAAGTGCTGTTACAATAAGCTGTCTATATAAAGAATTTGCTGAAGTCAAATGATCAATTTTTAAGATTTAACATTTACAGTAGGACTGGCCCATATGTTCAAGAATAACTGTTGCACTGGATGAGAAAATGAAAGACCAACCGTTTCTAAGGATTTCTGAAATGTTATTTACAGTCAAATTCCCATCTGTGTCTGACCTGGCTGGGACAGAGGAGAGCGAGGCGAGAGCTCTCCTTCTGCAGTTCAAGAGGAACCACAGAGCTGCTCTCTGGCGACCACGGCATTATTTGACCTGCAGGTATCTGAACCTCCCTGCATCAGGATCTGGCAAGCATGTCCTTGCAGCTGCATCTGTGCCAGTCCTCTTCCCATGGGTCTGCTGCAATGCGGTGGTGAAAAAGCAATGTCCGAGCTGTACCCTTTCCCAAAACACAGAGGAAAGAACCGAGAAAGCAAAGGTCCTGCAACAGTTCACTTATCCTGAGGGCATTCTTGGGATGTTGGCAGTTTAAGCAAAGAACTTGATCTTCCAAAATTAATGCAGAGGACTTGAGGGAAAGCAGAGAAATTGAGTAAAAAGATAATAGTACTGTTCAGAGAGAATGAAGAATTGGAATCTGTCCCAACACATCCTACATCCATCAGTCACGAAAAGCAGCATTGATTTTCTATCACAATGATATCCAAGAAATACTGTCTCCTGAAGCGACGATTAGTTCCAGTGGGGTAAAAGTTGCACACACATTTCAAGGGTTCTCTTAGTGGTTTGCACTGAATTATTTCCTGGGGTGGGTAATAAAATATCATGCTACTTCTCATCCTGTCTGAACCCTTTCGTCCTGTCTGAACAAGTGTTTTTATTCTTGGAAATGTCTAAATTTTGAATTCTTTGTTATCCACCATAAGACCTTCTGACACTAGAAATTTATTTTAAAGAATGATTAATAAGGTTGAATGTTCCAATTCTCCCACATAACAAAAGGCAATACTCAAATTTGCTTCAAGGTGCACAGGATCAGATGGTGGGTAATTTCTGCAGAGTCTTGGTTATTCTAGGCTGGCTGCTGCTAGACTAGCAAGGCAGCAGGGTGATGTTGATTAGATGCTTTTCATCTGTCCCCCAGAAGACAAACACACCAATGCTTTCCTAGAACCGATGACATTTGGATATCTGACAAATGTAAATTTGTCATGTAAGTGGATATCAGAAAAATGTAAATGAAGATACGTGGCGTACTGCCCTTCATACAGGCAGTAGCACAGTTTTACTGATATCAGGCTTTAAGTCCCCCTGGACTTTTGCAGCAGCCCCAAAAGGCAGCAGTTGCAGAAGCACAGCAAGAGGTAGCCCACCTGGCTGAGAACAAGGATGGAGAGCAGCTCTCCCGGGCACCTGGAGGCAGGGAGGAAACGAAGAAACAGCAGGCAGACAGCAATCTGGGCACACTGGGACTCTAGATGTTGTGCAGCCCAGGCTGGGCTTCCCTTCTCCAGGACTGTCCCCAGCTTCCTTTGACACCTTACAGAATAGCATTGCACAAACTCCATCCCTGGATCAGGTTAACTTTCCTCATTTATAGTAATAAAGCTGTAGCTGGGAAAAAAATGGTTTCATGAGGTCCCACTATTGAGGGATCATAGCAAACATTCACGGGACTGCCATGGGGATCCTGGTGGGATTAATGATATTTGTTTAGCCAAACACTTGATTGTGGGAGAAAAACAGATTCAGAGTTTTTTACTTGTTGAAATAAACCAAGAATTTCTGTCGGTCTCAAACAAAGCCAAAGCTCTTTGAAAGACAGCTTTCAAAAGTCAAAATAGGTTTTTCTACAATTTCTTCTGTTCCCTCATTTGAAGGCAGCGTTTCAGTTAGTTTAACTGCAGTCAGTACTTGCGTGGCTAGGAGCCAGCTGCCAAGAAGTTGTCAAGATTGACAGCAATTGGAGAGGAAAAAAAGAACTATGCTGCTTCAACCTTTTTAATGAGGTGCAGCAAATTTAGAATGGCAAATACATGTAGAGACTTGTTATTCAGAAGCCTACATTGACTAATTAATGGAAAAATCATGATTTATTTAAAGAAAAGAAGCAAGATTGGCAGATAAATTACTGCTCAATATCCAGTACATTGTGCTTTCTGTTTGGTGGGAATTGTTTCTATCAGCAGTAAGAATTAGGTGTAATTAGAAAATTATCTCTTGTGATCATTTGAGTCCTGGCTTATTTAAAGAAAGCCAGAGATGCTTCTGGCATCTGCAGGTGTTCTCAGCACGGAAGAATCCTCGGCCTGTTAGTCCCTGCCATCGCCCTGCTTCCAGATGCCTATTCTCAAACCAGCAATATTCTTGGGGGAGTTGCATGGTCTGAAGACCAGTCAATGAATGCCCCCTGATGAGCATGTCTGAAACGAGTGGGATGGTGCCAGCTCCAAAGCAATCGCTGTGCCATCAGCGATCTCCTGGGCTGTATATGAACTAAATACAGTCTTGTGAAAAAGAACAGCAAAGCACCCTTTGCACAGTTCTACAGACCAAAAGCAGTCACTCTGGCTGCTAAAATTCCATGCTTGGTTTTACACTTAGCTCTTCTGGAGAAAAAAAAGAAAAGTGCGCTTACCCCCTCTCTCAATTGTATTGTTTTTGCAGATTTTAAATATGAAGAGCTTTCCTGGAAGAGGTTGTTGGTCTCACGGAGGCTGCAGAGGTGACAAAGGAGCTGCTTTCATCACCTTGAGGATGTCACTCCTCATCTCTGCTGCGGGGAAGGCAGCCCTCAGAGCGGCTCCACACCTGGCTGGGTCCCTGCTGCTCGTCTGGGGAAGGGCTGCACCTCATTTGTGGTTTCTTGGACATTCTTGTGTCCAAGAATGCAAAGACAAAAAAATGCAACATGTTCAAAATAACGTTTTGAATTGTCAAGGTGAGCAGCTCACAATCATACAGTCAGAAAACTGTCTATTTGTACACTGAGGGCTTTCCGTGTCTACGCTGGTTTGTGATCCAAGGGCTTGAGTCCAGTCCCAAAAGAAATGGAGGGATGCCCCCATTTATAGATACTTCAGTCAAATGGGGACAACTGGGACAATTAGCAAACGGAAAGTGAGAGAGAATGAAAACCCAGGAAAATATTAAACCTGTTTGTGCAACTGCAGTCTGAAAAACCTAACCAAACCACATTTACAAATGGAAGCAGTGAGGTTATTCTATTGACATTTTGTACTGTATCAAAAGAACTTTTTCTGCATTTTCATAGGGGTTTTTTTTTTAAAAGGAAATATTAATGAAATGTATTACAAATATAAGGCCTGGTTCTGCTTGTACTTTTCCTGTTAGCATGGAGCTGTTCCAATGCTGTTAAAGTCAAGGGGGGGAGTATCTCAGTGACAGGACTGGTCTGGACCCACAGGAAGTGCTGGCAAGGTGACAGAGGAACTGTATTTAATAACATCATTTGTAACCTTTCCATGATGTGAGCAGCGGTGTTGCAGAATCAGATCTATAAGCCAGACATTATAATTACAGTATCCTGTTAGGCCTATTGCTGGGTGAAGATTTTTTTGAAGTTTCTGGATTTGATAATTTATAATGCTTACAATTATTGTGATTTATTTTCCAAAAAGAAATGCTCTAAACTGTAGAATTGTAAATTATATTATTTTAGAGTTATTATCATGTTTCTGTAGTTTTTCATATGGTTGCTTATCATAGCCATGATACAAAAGAGCATTTAGAGATGTACTTTAGTGCTTCTCTTTCCTGAGTACTATTTAAGCTTACTTTTCAATCTTGTTTTTCTAATTGGAGATGCAGATACGAATTAGGGCATATGGGCTGAGTCCAATGCTATTGAATTCAAGAGTAAGACTGACTTCAGGGGATGTTAAATCAGTCACTTTGGCCAAACATCAACATTTCAGTGTTTTCTTGTGAAGTGTTGAAATGCAGGAATCGGTCTCAGATCAGAAGCAGCTTTCTTGACTGTTTTTTATCCTTGGCTAAGCCTTCAAACATCTTCTGTTGAAAATACAAGGTTTGTTACCATCTCCAGCATGAGCAGAGCTGCTTAATTTCTGAGGAGTCATAGTACGAACAGTCTAGAAAATGAAACTCAGAAGTGAATATTCTTCTCGTGTTGACAGTCCGCTTACAAAAATGCAGTCTTGTGTGAAGAAGTGGTGCTCCATAAAAATAAGCACATGCACTATGAACTATGGTTGGCAACATTTAATAAATGCTGCAGTTTAGGCATGGAACATATGTTTTGTGTGAGAGATTTTTCTTTAGTTCCAAACTAAATGATGCTAGTTCTTAGGAATAAGAAAACCCTGAAGGGTTAAAACTTTTGATTGATTGCTATCTTTTTTTTTTTACTGTGTTTTGTTTTTTTGGTTTTTTGTTTTTTTTTTCCCCTGCAGAATGAGCTTCAGGGTGCATAATTCTCACTCCCGGACAAATTAAGAAGGATATTCACACAATAGAAGTATCAGCTAAGAGGGCTGGGAAATTTTAACCAAAAATCTGCTGAGAGGTGAGCAATAGTAATCAACTAGCACATCTAGAATGAAGAAATGAATGAAAAGTAAATTATGCATCCAGCCAGACTAACTTTGCTAAAATGAGTGGCAGGAGAAGATGTCAGGATTTTTTTCTTTATGACCTCCATTGGTATGTGTTGATTTTTTTTGGCACTGTCCCAAGCCCCTAGTGTATACAGTTGAACAAGGGGAAAAGGCAGCAGATTTTATTGATTCATAATATGGCTTGCTGTAATGTTCTGAGGGAAAACAAAGGGCTTATGTTAGCTATAAGGTACTGTAATACATATTTAACTGGTATAAATTATAACTCTCCTTAACAGTAAAAAGTATAAGGTTGTTTCAGAGACAGTCTGAAGTAAAAAATGATTAAAGCACTGTCCAAAGCAGACAAATTCATCAAACAAACTCCGTTATTAAAAGAACACAAACTTATGTATGAATTATTTGCTCCTGCTCAGTTTTACCAAAGGCTGCTACACATTCCCAGTCCGAGATGAAGGATAATTTTGTACTGAAGACAGCACCATGGCACATGATGTATTGCAGAAAGGATCAGGTAACTTGACTGTTTTTCTCCTTGATGCTGTTTCTAGACAAACTTCCTAAGAGTGGGAAGCATCCTATTCTCTAAAAGTTGGGTTCCTTTTGACTTAATACAGAATGGGATTTTTATAGGTCCAAATAATTTCCAGAGATCCCTGCCTCTTTCTGAATTTGTCCTGTTAATGTCCATGAGCATGAACAGAGCTCAAAAGGTGGACGCGCTGAGGTGTCTTGGTGCATGATGAGGTTTGTGTATGGACAGATCTCTGTGGCAGTTTTATTTTTGACAATGATCAAAAATTACGTTGTTGTCAGAAGGAAGTTGATACTATGAAGTTGCAGCATCACTTCTGGGTTTAAATGGGTCTTTACAATGCCTTCAGGCAACGAAAGCTGAAGACTGGAGTGGAGACTGCTGTGTAGCATCCAGGGTCTCAGCGTGTCGGGGACCAGTGGGTTGCTCTGGGGCAGACGTGGGGCACTGGATTACACGAGACAAGACAGAAGCCCTTGCTTGTGTAAAGTTCACGATGAGCTTGGGGTACCAACATCTGAAACAGTTTATTAGCCACCCCAAAACCTGTTACCTCTTCTAAGCACCAAGAAATTAATATTTCTTAGGAAAAAATGTAATTTCTCAGATGTGCTATTAATTTTAAGGCTGGAATTGACATGTGACCAAAGTAAAAGGGCTCCAAACCTTATCAATTGAATGTAAATCCTGAAGTTATACACGCAGCATGGATCACTGTAGAATTTGCCAAACTAGCTTTCTAAAATGTAACTAAGAAGGGTTATGAATATCTAGGGTGAAGTTTTGGCTCACTGAAGAGTGGGAATTCTGCCATTGATCTGAAAAAGGCTAGAATTTCTCTCTCTTTGGACGCCCCCCTGCCCTCCCCGCATCTTTTCATTTTATTAGCCATTCTGCTTGCAGTTTGCATGCGTTTTTATTTTACATGGAGAGATCATATTATGTCAGAATATAATATTTCACAATTGGCAAGACAACTCCCATCCTGCAACTACAGTTGTAGTTGCCCGTAGGGAAGCAGCGAGTGGCCAGTAAACTGCAGCACCGAGGAGGGATTACAAAGGAAGCAGAACAGTGATGGAGCAGAGGAGGAAAGGGGCCCCTGCTTTGCATTCTTCTGTGTGGGAGTCAGGGAGAAGCTGCAGCCATCTGTGCTCTTAGATGCTGCCTTTATGTACTCTATAATGGTAAAACTGGATGCCGCAGTGGCCATTCAGGCTCTTTTTTTTCCCCCCAGTCATTCTCCAGCATGAGCTGCAGGAGTTTGAATCTTCCTGCCACCCACTCATTGCATGTGTTGACTGTGGAGCTAGGGAGTCTGCTGTGGAGCTGAGAGGTCTGTGCTCCTTCTGATGACATCTTTTACAAGGGATGTTTCACACACAGGGGATGATACTGGCAAAACACGACCAGTAGCTGCACACAAAACACTACTTCTCTGGACCAAGTCCTGCTTTCTGACTTAGTGGAGATCTCTTCCTTGGGCAAATCTTCCAATCCATCCAAACCTATTCTTATGTCTTTATATGGGAAATGTTGCCTCCAGTAAAAGAACAAATTTGTGAAAAATGCACTCACTATATTTGCTGCTGATACTGCTCTTTTAGCTTTTGTTAACGGTTCCAAGGAAGCTTTCTCTAAGTACGGAAGGCTTTCAGGATGCAAGCCAGCCCTCCAAAGGCACTGGCTAAAATGCTTTGTGCACCCCTTTGCTCACAGCTGTGGTCCCAACAAAGCTGCAGTCTTCAGTGGCATTGCACTGTATCATGTTATATTTGCAGTCCTTCTGGAATGCTTTTTTCCTTATACTTTATCCAGGGTTTGGTCATATATTATCTGCCCGACAACTCGACACCTATAAAAATTTATGAATTTGTATTAAAACCAATACTTGATTATGTCAGTGTTTATGAGGCTTCCCATGAGCCCTATATTCTTCAGTTGAATCTAGCTGTAGCCCCTCATAATAATAATAAAACAGGCCATATTTCAACATTTCTCTGTTAACATGACTCACTGCTAGCAATTACAGTAGCTACGAACTCACACTTTTGTTGATTTTAAGGATTTGCTGCCTTGTAAGGGTCTTTGCTGACCTAAACACATATAGACATATATTCAGTGGGCCTCCTTAACTAGAAATAGCTGTGGGTGCATTTTTCAGTTTTCAGAGAATGTCTATCTACAGTTATTCACACAGAAGTGTGTAGTGACTCATAATGAATGTGTAATTGTGGGTTTATGTATTGATAATAAGAAAAAATTGACACCACTGGGTACATTGTGTTTGCAAATGCTCTGGATATGGAGATTGGCAGAAAAAAAATAAAGACAAAAAGCAAATAAGCTGCTGCTTTCTGAAGTAACGTGTTTCCATCCCTTACTTGTCTGAATCAGCCTGAAGTACTTCATTCTAGGGCTTGATAGAGAACTTGCAAGGAGTGCCAGCTGCAACCCATACTCTTAAGCAATATATGAGTTGTCTTCTGGCTTCTGTCAGAAAGTTACCTAAAGTTAATATTTTACAGTCTGGTTTTGGTATTGTGCAATTCTTCCATCTTCCATCTCATTATCTATCACTCAAAAGTCAAACCAATGCATACAGTAAGATCATAGAGGAGAAGTAAGAATCTAGCATTTTAAATTAGAAGTCAATGAGTCAGGGGGATTTCTAAGCTTTAATACTAGCAATGGTAAAATAGTACTATAGTTAGGCTAACTGTAAACTGTACAAAATGCTTGCAAAGTAAAGATTCTTACATCCTAAGAATGAAAAAGTTATTTTGAAAAATGAACCAGGGAAATAAGTTTTTATATAGATAAATATATACATATAATATAAAACACACATCCACATTATCCTATTTCAGGATATCCTAATTACTACAGAGGAAGAGCACAGAGGTGCACAAATCGTATACATGAAACACAGGAGCAAATTTCTTTTAATTTTCATTTCTTTACTTCCCATAACACAGCTATAATATTTCTGTAATATGGACTCCACAAGGATAATTTTTGCTGGTTTAAAGGATGAGCTTGATAGAAGTTGGCTCCATAAGTTATCACAGTACATAAGTACATAAGCTCTTAGCAATGAGTATATAGCATATACACAGCTTTTAGCCAACACCATTGCAATATATTTTATGGAGAAGTAGAACTATGATGATTTGTAAACTTTTTAGTTCCTTCTATATCGGATTGTATCTCTAGGCAAAGAACAGATGACTTATGCCTAAGCTTAAATGATTTTGAGGTTTTAAATTTAACAGATGTAGATAACACTAGGACTACTCCTTGAAGATTTTTTTTCATGTCTCAAAATACCTCATATGACTTAATTATATCAAGACAGTGGTGTAAAACCCCTTCAGGATGATAGGTCACACTTTTCCAAGTCAGATTTAAGTTCTACTCCTATGGAAAGCAATTATTACATTTACAAAGCTTGAGATTGGTGGCAACAGTAGTACATTGCATTTTGGATAGTTCTGCAGGACATATCCCTACAGCCTATACAAAAAGCAAGGATTTAGAAAACTAAGCAAAAGGGGAGAGAAATTGGTAGATTATTCTATGGCTATAGAAAAGCTTTTATAGAAAAATATCTTTCCCATCTATTTAGAAAATCTAGCATTCCAGAGCAATTGCATAAACCTCCTTTGATATTTGTTGTACTGACATAAGAATGGGCAGTGAAAGGTAATGTTTTTGAAAATTATAAAAATTAATAATTTAAAAGTTGGGATCCAGATTCACAAGAGCAATTAAGTATCGTGTAGGTCAGGAGAAGGCCATGGTTGCTCCTTTACCTATTGCAGCAGAATAATTAGACAACATTTCTCTTTTATTTAAAGCAGAATTTGGAATCCATATCTTCCATTTTGCACGAATATTTCCTAACCAGAGAGCTGGTCAGAGTTTTTATCAGATTTCTACTTTAAAGGTGTCAGGAAAAGATCTAAATGCACATTTTCCTTGCCTTCATAGTGCTCTGACTACTGGGTAGAGAAGATAAAAATGGCAGGATTATTTCTTTCTCTTCTCTTATGTTTGTGAATGTGATCAATTGTGAATCTTGCCTTTTAATTCTACTGAAAGTTTCCTGAGCATGAAGCAATTCTGACCCACAGTTCTTTTGGGTCAGAAGACCCAAAAGAGATGGTGGCAGTCACTGGTACAGATCTATATGTCAGAGCTGAAATACAGCACACTCCAGCCTGTGCTCTCGCTCACTCTCTCTCTGCTCCTCTCTCTTCTACAGGTAGATTCCGCATGGCTGTGTGAAGGTCTTAAGGGATATTTGGATGATTATCCAAAGCTGACTTGCAGTCTAGCTATATAATTACCAAATACACAATTTATTTCACTAACATAAATTGTATTCCTTCACAGAAAATAATAATTTAATATAATTAAATTTTGTAAAATATGAGGAACTAACTTCAAGGTCAAGATAGAAATGGCAGACAAGAGCATTCCTTTTAATTATTTTGCTATTGGAGACTGCCTTTACTTTTATTGCATCATAATTGTTAACTAGAGGCAATTATAATTTGAAATATGATACTATTTCCCTAGATAAAAACCAGAAATATCAGTGTTAGGCATGATGCTTTGTATTTGCTAGTAACAGCTTGTAACATCTCCATCTTGTGGTTATTTCTGTAAGTAACAAGCCTTGACTGCTGCATCACGGATGGGAGGTTATTTTCACTCTGGAACTCCAGGATGTCTGAAGTATCATATATGGAGGGATTTCAGCTAAGAGATTTTTGTATTAAAAATGGCCATTGTGCTGAATTTAGATTAAATCCGGGGAGGGGGGAGGGGGAGGATTTCAGACAGTATCAGACAGTATTAAAATTTTACATTTTAGGCAACATCAATAAAAAAGATAGTCAGGGATAAGTGACCACAGAAGCAATAAACATATGGGGTGATTATTGAAACTGTTTTTTCTGATTATTGAAACTTTTATTTCTTACATTAAAAATGCCACAAAATCAAATAATGACATGACCCAAGAGATGGGTCAAGAAGGTGAATTATACACTCATCAAAATGTTTGCAAGCATCATCATATTTGATTAAAAGAATGCACACTATGCACAATAATATTCACTATTTTGAGTGAGAAAGTGTTATTGTCCCTGTTTCACAAAGGGAAGGCTAACTTAAGAGAGAAGGTACCTTTTCACAAGATCACATCTTGTGTGAGCAAGACAATGATGGAAAAAAAGAGTAACCTAGACTTTCTGTTTTACAGTCCCTGGCATTTTACTGTTAGATCTACCATCTCTCATCTTGATTTAGCATATCAGTAATATCAGGAAATCATTTATTCAACTCTAAGAAACCTCAGATCACACACAGCACTAGTTGCAGAAGTTGAGCTGCTTTATTTTTGCTTTTTCAATTTGGAAATGTAAGAAAAATGTCTCATGATATTTCTGGCATTTCACTGATCACGATCGGCCAGAAAAATTAGGACATAAGCTCTTTTGTGGTATTTTGGCACTTCCTGCACAGAATTTTAAAATGCTGGGAAAGGCAAATAAAGAAGTGTAATTATGTTATCTTGGTTTTCTAAAATGCCAGAAATACTTTGGCTTATTATTTTAGATGAAGATGTCTCCACCTTTTATTTCCAAGTTTCAGTTCTCATTGTAAGCATAATTTTATTTTATTTATTATTTATGGCTACCTCACCTTTCTTCACAGAAATTTTTCCTGGTTTTATTGTAGTCATTGTAATTTCCTCTATAGTATATCATTTGCGAAAAGCTACTCAGCAGCCTTTTGTAATATATCCTATAAAAGGAAGTATGATAAAATCATTTGACATAATGGCATGAATGTAAGGAGCATCATTCCTTTGTCCTCCATTTGTAGAGAACTGTTATAGACAGAAAAGCTATATTAGCTCCGGTCACTGACCTTCTAGATTGTTTTGGCTTTTGGGGGGTTTTTTTGTTGTTTTGTGGTGGGTGTGGGGGTGTGTGTTTGTGTGTGTTTGTTTGGGTTTTTTGAGTGCTTAGTCCTCCTCATCCTGCTAAAAGCAGTCCAGTTCTTTAAATAAAAAGTGCCAATCCTGTAAATGCTGTGGTAGGTCCCCAATGCCCTGTCACACTCCGCTGATGTTTCTCCTGATCTCTGTGACTCATCCTGAGACGGACAGTGGTGCCCAAAGTGCCCTTTCTGTTCCCTGTTCCTTTCGGGCTGTGTCCAGTCCCTGAACTGAGAAGAATCATGAGTGAAAATGAGTACTCATTTATCAGTATAAAGAATGTGACTTCTTTTTTTTACTGACAGAGCTCTTTTTTCGTCTTCAGTGTCCTATTGAATATTTACAAAAAAAATGTCTAGCCTTGGAGGGCTCAAAGGCTCAAATACATCTCTTCTAACTCTAGGCACCACAGGTAGCAACAAAATTGTTTCTAGTCAAAAGACTCAAAAATTAGATTCTATCCTATTTGAATGGTCTTCTGGAGGCACCAAAGCTTACATGGTGTGATTCTTTATGTCAGCCTTGCAAAAGCACCAGTTTGTGCTGTGGTTATATACTCTGAGAGTTAATAACAACAACAAAAAAAAGGTATTCTATACAAAAAGGTATTCTATACTCCTGTCAGAAGCTACTTGTCCCAGTGAGTGTGAATAAGATTTTGAATAGCTAGAAAGTGCTCCATAATGACAATTCAAAGTAGTACAAAGTGTTAGAAGAAATAGCACTCAGGAAATAAGACTGACAAAAGATAAAGTGTTGGAGAGCTTTTTCTAAATTCAGAGATCAGCTGAGATGTAAAGGAAGGAAGGAAGGGGTTTTGACGACAGTAGCAAAGGGTATACGATGTGTGTATGTAGTCAATCTTCCTAAGCAGGAGATGGAGTTTTGAAGTGTGGAAAAAAGCTGTGAGGGTGGCAGATAATGAGGAAAAGTGGTGAATGCGGCCAAACATGGAACAGATTAACCTAGCTAAATATAGATGTCTTCACTGTAGTTGTCAATATCTGAGCTAGTCATCCCAGCCTCCTTAATGGGGGATTCTCAAAAGATTGCTCAGAGAGGATGTATTCCTCACTCATAACTTCACACAACTGCTTTCTAGTTGTCAATATGCGAACTAGTCATGGACTTTATAGTCAGCACAAAAGGCAAGGTACTTTGAGGGCATGGTTGATGCCCCCATGAAGTAGTCATGTAAAGTAAATCATAGTCAAATCATTCTGAAGTTTCTCTTTTCTGTAGTGTGTACAAAGAGAATGCAGATTGATAGCTTGAATAGAACATCTGAAGAACATTCTGTGATTTAGGCTAGAGAAATCATCTCCTGCCCAACTAATCTCCAGAGGATCCAAATTATGCTCTCTTCTCACCTCGTGAAAAAGACCTAGAACTTGCTGAAGGACAGCAACCCACCCCAGCCACCCTTGACCCCAGGTGCTGGCTGCTTAACATAGCATAACCCCAACTCTGGTGTTCAGAGGTGTCCAGACCATTTAGTAGTCTTCTTAAGAAGTCTTCTTCAAGTGATAGGAGACTGAACTCAATGAAGTGGTTTGATTTCTGAAGCAGAGTAACCCCAAAAGAAAATGTGGTTCTGGTCTGTGTTTCTTCATGAGCAGTAGAGTTTTGATCAGCATATGGGGACTAAGCCATACACTCCTGCTTCACCAGCAAAATTTCAGAATGCTACTGTATTAAATAACCACAAAGCTTTGAAGAGCAGATCAGTTGAAGGATGGTGGGCAAGCTTTAAAAGGCTAAAAAAGTTTGTTCAAATAACATGTTCAGATGCTTATTGGCAAATAATTGGTCTGGAAATCAAGCTTCAGTGCCTCCTTGTCTCAGACGTTTGCAATGCTGGAGGAAAACCACACCTTTCAAACTTCTGCTCTGCCGAAGTTCAGTGAGGCTCCAAAGAGTTTTTGAAATGTTAAACTTCTCAGCATTTTTTCCAAGAGGAAAAACTTTGCCCCGTTCTGTTTGAAAAGGTCCGCCTGTGACTAATTAAAAGCAGCCTGTGGCACACGTTGCAGCAGGCAGCGCCGTTGTCACTGAGCCCCCTAGGTGGTCCTGAAGACCACAGGCATTTGCCTCCTACGGGTCCCGGCAGGCGAGGGCTAGCAGTGGTGCTGCTTCTATCGCCAAGAGAGCCCCAGCAGCCCTGACTCAGGCAACACCACGGATGGAGCCAGATGGAGCCATGCCTCAGCGAGAGCTGCAGGGTTTGGCCCTGAACGTTTCCAAACAGGACGGATGCTCCAGCCCAGGAAACGCTCTGCACAACAGGCTGTTGCCCCCAGATCCGCCTGATGTTAGTGGTATGTGGAGCCCGTGTTCCTCTGCTGCCACGGGGTAGAATAAAGCTGATGTTCGTGCCAACTCTATGTGCTCAGCCAAACCCTGCTCAAGTCTTCCTCATCCTGCAGACTGAGAAATGCTTAGAGCGGTCAAACCCTAAAATGTTTATTTTTGATCAGTGAAAGCATCTTAATTAGGTTTTTTAGGGGGTTGGGGGCTGTGTGCTCACACAGACAAAACTCTGTTACCCAGAGCATGAGTTAAGGAAATCAGAAAAGTCAACCCTGTGGTGTTCAATATGATGTGATGGAGAGCATAAAGGGATGTGGCTCATTCCCTGACTCTGCTCAGCCTCCTATAAAGTAGAAACAGCAGCATTTCCCTTCCAAGCTCTTCTAAGGTTTAGCTGGTTGCCTTCTGTAGCACAGCTTGCAATACTCATGGTGAGTGATATTAACCGGAGTAGAGCAATATCATGACAGAAATGTGAAAGCAGGCTTTTTTTTTTTTTTTTTTTGGAGTCAAAGGGAACTTCTGCTTAAAAACATCATTGCTAACATGACTTGCAACCATGCTGTTTATAGAGGTCTACATCTATTGCCTTAGTTTTTACTGAAAGCCACAAAGAAACACAAAAATTGTAAGTTTCTCTTACATTCATGCTTCATCTGCTAGAATACATATTTGGAGGTATTTAAATGAATATGTAAACTTCAGAATTTGACATTTTCTGAAACTGGATTTTTATACTGACGATGGTAGGAGTCTAAAAGAAAACAACCTTCCTTTTGTAATTTAACGGAGCAGCTATTTGTACTGCCAGCTGCTGGCTGCTTTCCAGTACAAAGTGCACTCATGACATCAATATGAAGGGCATATGTTGGAGGGAAACACACAAAAGGGGTTTGGAAAGAGGTACGGAGTAAAAATTTCTGAAGTGCCTGAGTCTTTTCAAGGAGTGAGACTTCAAGGGCACTCAGCTGGCTTTGAAAATTTTACCCAGGCTTACCAGAAACAGAACATAACTTGAAGTCGACCACGATCCTCTGTAGTCATAGAGAATTCCACACTTTCAAGATAGGTTTTATTCGAGTTACTCAAGAGGTACTTGCCTTTATTCCTGTGTTAGAAGGAGGTCCAATTTGATTTAAAAGATATGCCTTGACTTCAACAGCAGCAGGATTAAGTCCAGACTCATTTGTCGTTAGAAGACTCAGAAATTTCTTTACCCCTTTTACTGTGAATATTTTTCTTTCTTCTTGCAAATTTTAGCTTCCATACTGTCTTCTCTTTAGGTATGCCAGGTGCATTATTAAAAAAGTCTATCTTTAGCAGAGCAAAACATTTTTTTCTCTAATGTTTCCAGTTTCCACCGGCCTAAAGAGGAAAAAGCCAAAGTCTGCCCTAGAGTGTGTACATTTTATTGCATAGCTGAAACCAAATTCTGCATGGAAACATTTTATCAAGTACCTTATTTTTCTACACATTCCTGGAGGACCTGCAAAGGAGGAGCTTGTCAGCTAAATTGAAAACATACTAATAAAGTTAAAAAGTTAATGGGAGACATTTGCAATTTCCCAATAATTTTCCTAGTGACTTAAACTCGAAATAACTGTGTATACTTCTGCTACTGTTTTCCTTACATCTTTGTATCAAATGACATGCACAAGAATTAGTGCCGGATATCTACCATTTGTCGCACACCTATCAAATTATAGTTTTGCTAGGCAAACTTACAGTTCAGGTGGCCAGATCTCTGTTTGTCTGGGAGGCTATTTTCAATTACTTATAAGTAATAATGTGTGTTTTATAATTCAAACCACTTGTATAAATAGAGTTTAAAACCTTGTGACTGAAGCAATAAAATAGAAGCAAAGGTTTAGCTGTTGTAACCTACTATGCAGTCCATTTAAGGGCAGTGGCTGAAATATAGCTCCAGACTCTGGGTCACTTTTGTGCTAACTAGACAACATAAAAATAATTTTTTTTCTATAATTAGAATGATTATTATCCTAATAAAGCAGCTGTAAGGATTGCTGCTTCTTTCAGTGAGCCTTGCTGAACCAAGACAATTCCAAAGACTCTTTTAAAGAGTACAGGCTGACAGTGTTACCTTTGCTTTATATCTCCAGGCTTGCAAAAGGATGCCATTTAAATACATGATTTTCATTTAAGGTGATGCAGAAGGACAGATTTGCAGGGCTTGTTTAATTCTCTCTTATTTTCTTGTGTGTCTTCTTTCCACCTCTCTGTTTACTATGACTAGACTATCGCATCTGAAAATCACATGGCCAGTCATGTATTTATACCAACTAATGCTGCACATCAGTGGCATCCTGACTGAAAGGTCAAGAGATAAACAGTTTTGCTGGACTGACTAGCTA
The DNA here is from genome assembly GCA_004320125.1 of Scolopax mira. Classification (NCBI taxonomy): domain Eukaryota; kingdom Metazoa; phylum Chordata; class Aves; order Charadriiformes; family Scolopacidae; genus Scolopax; species Scolopax mira. The sequence goes on from BJBW01004797.1 coordinate 17,719, forward strand.
TTTCAACGAATATGTTTTGGTTTTCTTTTTCATTCCCTTCAGAATAAAATTTTCTGTTCAGGCACCTATTTTATAAAATTTGTATATATGCTTTATGTATATAAAATATGTATATAGACCTCAGGAAAAAAAAAATGAAGTGACATCTTATTCCTTTCTTTTATCTGCCTTAAGCCTCCAAGAACATTCCTCTGCATTCTTGCCTCTGCTGATAACATCTATTCTAGCTGCTAAAGAGCTAACAGCATATTACAGGGGTTGCGCAGTACTGAACCCTTCTCATTTAGGTTTGGCCTGAATGCCAAAAATGTTGACCTTTTCTGTATTTAATATTGCTTAGAAGAGGCATCTTTCCAAGTCTTAATATAATCTACTGCTGAACCTTCTCATCCTCCTCCACTTCCCCTCCACTTCGATCTCCTAGCACTCCTAGTTCAGTGTACGGGATACGGACACCCTACATTGCGTGGCATATGCTTTTACATGTATCCAGAGAACTCAGGAATTCTTCTGAATTCCTTAAATGCTGCTGTATATATCCTTCTAGTCAGATTCTTTTATCAGTTTCTGATATCAGTCTCTGTTTATCTTTAAGGATTTAACAGACTGTCAGTGTAAGTGGCTCATTTCTGTCCCCCACAACCTTTTTTTTTAACCTGTCAGCTTTTGCTATCAGTTCTTTTGAGAGAGAGGGGTTTTTTTAATGAGAATTTGTCCTTCTCATAAATAATACAGAATAAAAACAGGAGCATACAACATAATTTAACTTTTTTACTCCTCTTCGTTATGAATAAGTGCATCTAATAATATCCCAGACCAACTACCTTAGTCCTGCTATGTTTATTTAAATATTTTTCATACAGAAGTGATCAAAACAAAATTTGAATTATGTTTTCTGATCTGGATTGTTTCTGAAACATACAGGTGATCCACAAGAAGTCAAACACTTTGAATAGCTGCATTTGGATTTGCTTGGATTTTGCAGTTGGACTAGATGATTGTTGTAGATCCTCTCCAACTGAAATTTTCTTTTTTCTTTTCTTTTCTTTTCTTTTCTTTTCTTTTCTTTTCTTTTCTATATCTATTCTAGATATGACTAAGTTACCATGTTTGGTCATATATGAGGTGAATGATACATTAATTAGCTCACTAAGCCTTTTTTTCAAGCTATGAAATCAAATTATAATAGAATTCTAGAGCAGTTTTGACAACTGGCATGTACCATAGGAATTTTTATAAATACTATTTATCATTTAGCACATGATTTTGATTTTCATCACAGTTGTAATGGATTCATAATTATGTTTGCTGCTCAGTTGAATGCTTAATTGACACCTATTTTGAAAGCTGAATCCAGTTTTCAGCTGGAAGAACAATTCCTATAATATTCCTTCATAAAATTGTAACTAACAATGGACCAAATGCTACAACTTTTTTACAGTGTTTATCCCACAGTCTTCTACCTAATTTGCAACCCATCCTGGATTCTGAGGAAAGTGGTTTTTTAAGCCAACAAAACAAAGCCATGTCCTGGGCCAGCTTGCTGCCAACAGCTGTCCGCCATGAAAAAAAGTACTTGGATAATGCCTCCAGATATACTTTTCCAGACACAAAGATGCACTTCTCAAAAATCAGTCCCATTAAAACTTATTCTTTCGAGCCAAGCCCAAACCATGGCTGTGCTGGGAATATACTTTCAACAAGACAGCACCAAGCCTACTCTTATTCTCCACAGGGTTGTGAAAAACTCCCCAATAAAGGCAATAACACAGCCCATGGGAAAACCATGACAGATGTTAGTGTATAATTTCTGATGAGAAGTCCTATGGTCCCCAGAGATTGTTTTGTCATTCCCTGAGCTGATTCAGCCCTCCTGATGGAACAAGCAAATATAATACAATGGAAGGGATCTGCCCTTCTCTTTGTACTCAGTGTAAGTTTACTCTATTAAATCCTGAAAAAGAGACTCCTTCTCAAGCACAAAGACACTCAAGGGGTAAGACATCCTTATTCCAAATTGCTGTCTTATGCTTCAATTTAAAATGGCACGGATTTTTGGGCCTTCAAACTAGTTCAAAGTGGGGAATGTAACACAGTGGAGCTTCACTCTTTCAAATTTTCAGATCTTAGTCCTTCTTTTCTTACTCCAGCTACTTACTTTCTTGTAATGATAAGCCAAAAAACCTCTTTCTATTAACATGGAGTGATTATCTCCCAGTGTTATACCAGCAAAATCTTCAACAGTGGGGTGTAAACTTCCAAAAGAAATTCTGCTTTGCAATCTGTAAGACTCGCAAAATGAATTTAGCAGATGGAGAATCTATCCCTGTGTGTTCCACTGACAGCGGGCTGCTGTAAGATGAGCAGGTCCCGTTAGAGTAAGGACCAAGAAATGTAGAAGCACTTGTGGACGAGTCCACATGCAGTGACTCAGAATTGCTGTTAGGCATTATTGACACATTTCAGGTGTATCTCTCACTGAACTAGCAGCAGGGTCTATTCTTTCTAAAGATGAAGAGCAGGAGGTAGGAAGGGAAAACTCAGTTCTAGCTGTAAATTCTGCCTTTCTAGTCCCAACAACCTCTTCATTATTTTGTGCTGGGCAGATATTCCCTTTGAATATTCCTCATTCCCTTTGAACTGTGCCCACCATATGATTAAAACCCATGGAAGGGCTGTTGCTGTCCAAAAACACCGAAAAAAAAGACAATAGAAATTTCCACTGTCTTTACACCAAAAAGCAAAGTCTTCCACTAGTTAAACTCTGATACAATGTTTGGATTTAATCACACTAGGTTAAATTCTGCCCTCAGATACACCAGTCAAATTGGGTAAGACTTGGCATGGAGACAACATTTTCAAATCTAATATTCTGGTATTTTTCTAATACCATGCCAAATAGGGCATAATATATTTTTAGAAACTTTCTTATTTATAATAATAAAATGCTCTTCAAGATGATTCATATTAAAAGAAACAATTATTTTGGCTTACAGGACATATTTGTAACTATGTGTAGACACTTATTTGGATGCAATTCAGGAGCATGTAAATTCAGAACATGGATGTGTGCCAGTGGCAGGGATGAAAAAAAAATAAATCTCAACAAAGTGAGCTGTTACTCAGTAGCTGTTGCTGTTTCCCTTGCCTGCCAGCTCAGAGCCCCCTATGGCTTCACTGAGAAGAACTGGAAGGCACCTCTGGAGGTCATCTGCTCTATACTTCTGCATAAGGATAAATTCAAAGGACAGACATCTGTCAGCAATGGCTTAATATCTACTGAAAATGTTTTAAAATGGGAAATTCCATGCCTTCCCAGTATTTTGCAGTATTTTTACAGATAGACAAGTTTTTCCTAATGGCTAATCTTAATAGCTTTTGATGCAAACTAAGCAGATTTCTTCCTTTTCTTTCCACTGAGGTCAGGAGGAACAGCAACAGCTGAGCATGTCCTCACTGGAAAGTTGTCAGTTTATCTCTTTTCAATTTCCTCTTCTAGAAAAGACATGGTAGAGAACCTTCAGCTTTTTCATCTCATTTATATGCTCATTAAACCTTCCCTATGCTTGCTGCTCTTCTTGGAGTCTTTCCCCTGTTATCTCCATCTGTTTTGGTTGAAGTGCCAAAAGAAACAGCTCAGATCTGACCAGCAGGGAGCCATACCTTGCGTATAATTTTTCTCAATTTGCAATAGCCTCATATTGTTGACTCACATTTAATCTATCATCTACCATAAACCTCATGTGCATGTACCTGTACTAATTGTTTCCTTCAGATTTTAGATCATTTCTCCAACTTGCTGAGATCCTTTGATTTTAGTCCTTCAAAAGTGTTTGTGACACCTTTCATATTACAGTACTCTAAGTACTCTATCCCACTACCCAAAATATTAACTTTTGAAGAAAGCTGGGCCTGGGTATATAATGCTAGAACAGTTCCATATCTTTAAGAGTGAGCAATGGCTAATTACTATTTAAAAGTAGTGTTTCACTCATCTACACACCCTCAATAGGACATTTTCACTGCAGTGTATTTTAATTTATTTAATATAGCATCAAAAACCTTTCTAAGGACATAGTATGTGATTTTTCTCTTAACAAGCTAAAAATTGAATTATTTCTTTCCTTGGGTGGATTCCAAAACAAATCCAAACAAAATTTAAAAAGCTCTATATTTAAGGTCCATGCTCCTAAAAAATAACGCTGTTAAATCAAAGCTATTACTGCCCATACTTTGCTAATTTGAATACAAGCAGTCTATTTATTAACATGGATGAAAAATTATTGCAGTTATTAACCTGTAAATCACTGCTATGATATGTTATTCCAATCATTCTTTGGGGGGGTAGGGGAATGTGGACAACGTTTTGAATCTCAGTTGTAATGCAACTTGCCATCTTTCTGTCAAAGTCAAAAAGAGGCTGTAAGGACAAGCATCCTGATTTATCGCTTTTTATCCCTTTTTTTACCAACTTGAAAGCGGGGAGCACTCATTATACTCCAGGCAGAAAAAGTTGTTCTGCCTCAGGCTGTGCTATTTCCCCTTTCCCCTTTTGCTTTCTCACGTCATTCATAACAAAAGCAGCATTTCCAAGCCACATTTTAAGAAAAGCTGCTACAGTATTGTCATGTGGGGAACATGGTTTGATGTAGCCCAGAAGGTCACGGAGCTATTGGAACAGCAAATGGTCTCTTTGTGATCCTACAAAGCTTCTCTGACTTCTCCCTCTCCCTTCCACTTCATTTATTCAACTTAAATTATATTTGATGAGGGTTTGGGGTTTTTTGCAGCTTTTTGTTGTTCAAAACCAGTTGATATT